>PVLD010028225.1:0-19686 GCA_004027595.1 Dinomys branickii
CCAAGAAAATCCTCCAACTCTATTCTAGAACTAATCTTTAAACTCAGTTCATACCCTGAACTAACACAGTGAGAACGGGCCAGGGAGATTTCAAGCCCTTATACCAAGCATTGTAAGTTCGTCCAGTGCCCAGCTGCAAGGGGTGGGGAACGGTAATACTGGAGATCAGGAGGAGGGAGGAAGAGCAGAAAGGGCCCCCAGCGTTGAGGCAACAGGACAGAGCCAAACGGGTCACCGAGGGTGCCCCGATGGGGGTGCCTGCCCTATGGCTGCTCCACTGTGGGCCCCGCAGCTGCTCCGCTGTGGGTCCCGCGCCTGCTCCGCTGTGGGCCGTGCTGAGGGTGCCCCACAGACTGGACCCCCCCACACCCATAGCACGGCGACAGGGCGGAGCCTGGCAGTCTGCTGTGAGCATAGGTGCTTTTCCACCTCCGACCATGCCAGTTTGTATACACCCATGTATGTTATAGTATAGTCTGAGGCAGCTATATCTCTTCCCAAGGTGACAGTCCAGGGGTATAGATAAACCCAGGAATACAGTTATTATCACAGAGAAGATGACTGATTGAGTGGTAGGGCAACGGAGATGAGGGAGGAGAAAATTGAATGATCAAATGAGCCATCATCTGTGTAAATGAGTAACAAATATGAAGGTAACATTATGTAGGACAGCATCCAGAGCTAGCTCCCTTCTATCTTCTCTATAATTCTGTATTTCCTCAATCATTTTTGTATTAACAGAAGTGAAGATAACTTTATATTATACAGCACCCAGTGCAAATTCCCTACTATCTTCTCTATAATTTGGTATTTCCTTTAATGTTTGTGTGTTAACTAATGTGAAGATAACATTATGTAATACAGCATGCAGTGCTAATTCCCTACTATAATCTGTATAATTTTGTATTTTTGGTATTGTTTATGGCTTATTCTGGTTCATATGTCTCCATTCTTTTGTCTTTAAAATAAAATTTTAAAAAATGGGTAGTTCTTGCATCAGGCCTGGGTTCAATTCATAGTACCAAAGATATTGTGGAGAAGGGAGAAAAGGAGGGATGAAGAAGTGGTACACGAAGGATTTTGGGGACAGTGAAATTATTTTACAATACTATAAAAGTAGGTACACTATATAAGTTTCAAAACCCATGGACCATACCACACTAAGAATGACCCTTAAACTAAAGACTTTGGTTTGCAGTACTGGGTTCTTATGGTTTAGATCCAAAAGGTCCCCAGAAAGTCTCAGGTGTCTGGAAGGTAATTGGGCCATGGGGCCACTATAGTCATCACTGATGAGTTTGGTGGCTGACTGCGCTGTTAAGAGGCGGGGCTGGTGAGCAGGGAGAGGGGCTCTGGGCACGACGTGGAAGCGTGTATCCATGTTCTTGGCATCTCCTTGTTCCCTGTGTTTCCTAGCTGCCCTAGATTGAAAATCCTCCCTCTGCCATGCTCTTCCATCCCACCATTTCTGCCTTGGGACCAGAGGACTAAAACCGTAAGCCAAAATAACCCTCTCCTTTCAGTTTCAGGTATCAGGTCTTCTTCTCCCAGGAATGGAAACGTGACTAGAAACATGCATGCAGTTGCCTCACTGATTATAACAAATGTCACTCAGGTAGGAGATGTTAAGAGAAAGACCGGCAGGCAGGGAGGGAGCACCATCTGCGTTTCTATTCAGTTTTGCTGTGAACAGGAAACTTCCCTAAAAAATAAAGTGTGCTTAAAAAAAAAAGCTTTCATCTATTCCATAATACAAGTTCTTTTCAAATTAAAGTCCAAATCTTATATGTGTACTTGAATGTGGAAACATTACACAATGGTTCTTCTGCTCATATAACCTGAAGCATCTACTTTTTCTTTAAGACATGTTGAATGTATCTGTCTCCAAGAAAGTTTAAGGGATGTGCTTTACTGACAAATTCAATGGGCTTCCCATACTGAGGAGTAATTCTTACTGTTAAAATTCTAAGTTTACAAGATGGTCTCCAAAGATGACATTCCCAATGTCATTAAAGAAACTTATGCACAATGCAGCTAAAGTTTGTAATGACCCCATGTCTTTACCATATTATATTTGACTTCATCTAATTGCCTAAGATTTATTAGTTTTTCTCTTGCAATCTATGTAAAAAATAATGGTTTAAAGCCTCCCAATACAAAAACCCTTTAAAAATTAGTATTTTTTATTTTAAAGAGAATAAAAAATTTTTAAAAACATTAAAAATGATACACAATTTCAAAACAAGGTAAGAAGTCAAAATGGTTGTTATATTGCATATTGTTAGCTTTAAAGTAGTTGTTTAGATGACCAGATACAGGCATGCAAAATTAATCAAAAAATTAAGCATTAACTGTTCAATAGACCAATGGAAACTAGTAGTACAATTGTCTTAGCTGTCTTGTATATATTATATATATATATTTTTTTTTTTCCCCTTATTCATTCTTTCTTTTCTACTTTCCCTGATCCCAACTGTTCTTTCCTTTTGAGCCATTTCTTTCCCTTTCACAACATCTATAGTACCTTTTGGATTTTATTTACTCTTTCAGTTTTAAGTACTACATTAAACATTCAGCAAGTAATTTAGACATTTGGTTTCAAAAGCAATAATTAAAATCTAATGTCAGGATCTTTTGCCTTCTTGCTAAGAGCATGGAGACAGCAAATAAACTAAAAAGGATGGTAAAAGGAAGACACTGCCAGACCAGTTTGTATTGTTAAAAACAAACAAAAAAGCTAAAAGTACAAAAAATAATTCATATTCCATTGCCAGTGAAACAAAGACAAAGCCAAATCACAATCCACAAACTATTTTGTAAAAGTCAAATCCTGTGATACATGGAATTAAAGGGAGGAGTAATGCTGAGAGCCAAACCACACCTCTCAGATCTCGAGAAGGATAAGGGTTTCCCTAAAATTGGTGCTGTGTTCACCTAGAACAAGAATGGCTTCTTCCGTAAGCATGTCTGTGCCACAGAAGAACAGAGGAAAGCCAGTGAGCCGCAACTGTACATTACCTAGCCTTCTAGCTCAGCATGACTGTCAAGGAGGGTGAAAGAGCGCGGGAGCAGCTCTCACCACTTGCCCTGCACTCACTAATACACAGTCCTCAGGGTTACAGTGACCTTCACAGCACTGCGAAGTGAGTGGCAGATGCGCCGAAAGTAATAGGGCTCTATCCAGTGAGGAAGGATTTAAGATAACAAACCCAAACAGAAGTAAAAACTGGCGCTATTTATCCCCTCCCTCTAGTACACATACACATGCATCTAACCTCACGGTTTTCAGGTTATACCCTGAAAAATAGAACTGAACGCATTCAAAAGTAAGTAAAAATCAGAAAGCAACAGAAAAAAATCTGAAATACTCATTCAAAACTACCAAGGGCTAGGGCTGGGGTTATAGCTCAGTGGCAGAAGGACCTGCATGGCAAGTGAAGGTCCTGAGTTTAATTTTCAGTACCAAAACGAGAAAAAGAAAAAAAAGAAACTTCTGAGAACTACCAAGGGCTGGTATAAAGAAACAGCACATGAAGAAAAGAAAATGTGCTAGGGAATAGAATAATTTACAAAGGTAAATTACCACAGTCTGAAAGAGAATGTGAGCTACTTCAAAGTAAAAGGGTCCAGGGAAAACTATAATATATCTAAGACAAGATATGTTAACTAAAGGAGAAGAAAAAATAAAAACAGCATAATGGCTAGCAAAGCAGGAAAAAACTAAAGATTAGAAATAATAGAAACATAAGACTAAAGCCACAAATGAAGCAATGCAACCACCAGCAAAAGAAAAAATAACAGAACACTCAGTACCAAAACATACAGGAAAGAAAGGACATTCATGAAAAAAATAATGGGCAAAATTCTTTTGACATATAAAAAAACTCTACATATATAATATTATATTATATATATATTTGATTTTTAAATGTTGGATATTGAACCCAGGACCTTGCACATGCTAACAATATGCTACACAGAACGACATTTTCAACCATACTTGATACATTTGTAAAAGAACAAATAATAAAACAATGGCAGAAATATAAGAGGAAAACTTTTACTTGGGAAGGGGGAAATAATTTAAATACAAAATCTTCAGAAAAAGTAGATTCAAAGCTATTAATACTAAGACAAACTCTTACTAGGTTATAGAATTTAAGAGAGATAGAATATAAATGTGAATTCTGTACATATCTAATGCAGGAGGTGGTAAATTGGCTGGGCAAGTGGGCATGATCTGTCAATCACAGAGATCTAGGAAATGCTTAGAGAGGCAGTTCCCAAAGCCCTCCACTCAGGATCAATCAGAGAATGCCATCTTCAATTCATCTTGCAAGAAGTCAAACAGGCTTAAGACAGGATGGCCTAGACCTGACACAAGCCTGATCAGGGTGAGACACAAAGGATGGCCACCATTAAACTCTCGGCCTCTGTGTTCTCTCCTTCAAAGTGGTCTGCTCTCATGCCATAGATGGTACTTCCTTTCCTACGTTTAATGGCCCCACTAGTTCTGCAGAGCATGTGTTCATTCCCTGCCTTTAATAAATGTAACACCTCACTACCTTTTGTGCTTGTTCTGTCCACTTCTTTGTTTGAGACAGGAAGAACCTAGAAAGAACCTCTAGAAGGTGTCTGCGGAACACCAGAACCTAGGAACAGATCCAAGTAGGAAAATGAACTCTGGCCCTGTACTTTTCAACAGCCGCAGTCAGATGGAGACGTTAGGTAAGGTCTTCAGAGTTGTAATGGAAAGATATGGAATCTCAGATGGATTTGGCTGAGATGGCCAGCCAAACTGTCCACAGAGATTAAAAGGAAACTAGAATTTCAAGTGTTCCATTATTTAATAAATACAATATCCGTGAGTTCTTTAAAGAAAAAAAGTATATACTCATATGAACAGATACGTGAATACGTACATATATGTATATGTGAGTCTGTATAAAAAGAAATGAGAAAATTTTCTGTTAATCAAATTCAGCAGATAAGAAATAGACCAAAATAGAGAATTAAAGAATGAAAACAGTGAGATATGTTTTGGCATAAATAAGAACTTATTTTATTTATGCAGGATAGAGATAGAACAGGTTCACGGTCCTCTGAATGAATGGATCTTTAGATCCATCCAGAAAGAAGCCATATTCAGTGTATGATTAATATACAAGGCTGTTTTCATGCCAATTCCCATGATCAAATGCAAAGAAAGAAAAACTAGAAAGGTGTAGTATAGCACAGTAGGTGGAGACTACGAAGAGCCATTCCTATAGTCTATAGCTACACCAAAGAAATAGGGGTCTTCCTTTTCACATCTTCCAAAAACAGGACTAGAGTAAGTATCAGCAGGTATACCACAAGTAAGCGGCATTTCCCCTCGCTTCTGCATGGCCACTGGGCCTCTGGCTTTATGTAGCCAAATGGTCCTAGTACTGACTCCTTTAAAGAATGGGTAGACATTCTGGGAGTTTGCTATCCCAGTATACATAACACACCAATGTTAAAGCATAACTAAATGAATAAAATATTCTTACATTTCAAAGACTGCAGTTAAAATCCAAACAGTAATCAAGTTGTATGAGCCAATTTAATAGTATTCTATAGGATTCAGTGTCTCCCAGTCTACTGACCACAGAAAGTTATTTAAAAAGAAACTATGACAATTGCGTGAGTGTTCTCCAGTTCTTCAGTTCTCCAGAAAGGAATTTTCTGAGAAAATTCCCTGAAATAATTTATCACAATTAAAAAAAAATAGATAGTAAGTAAGCACTGAATGTCTTTAAATGCAAAAACTAGGTGACTGGGCAAATTAATTATAAAATAGAATGTAAATGTCTCACAGCTTAACAAAGTAAAAGTTTCACTAATTACTTTTCATAGTAGGAAAAAAACTGATATAAATACTAGTTAACTTTTAAAATACAATCCTAATCTCTTAATATTTTTCATAAGTTTTCACTCAACCTGAGTGAATTCACTTAGCAATTTCTTCTTGTAAGAGATCATATTTAATTATCATAATTCCTTTAGTTTTCAAGCTGGGCATGGTGGAGCATACCTATAATCCCAACACTTGGGAGGCTGAGGCAGGAGGGTTGTTGTGAGTCTGAGACCAGCCTGGGCTTCAAAGTGAGCTCAAGACCAGCCTGCACTGCATAGATAGACCCTGTCTCAAAAAGACAAAAATTAAAAAAAACAATTCCTTTAGTTTTCTTTCATTTCTCTTGCATCTTTCAAAATCAAGTAATACTATTTTATTTATTTAAACAACAATAATATATAGGATGACCCTATACTTATAATTACTTTTTATTTTCCCAACTATCAATCTCTCTATGCGTCTGGGCCTGAGCAGTTGTGGCGTGAGTGTAAGTGCGGGCGTGTGGGAAAGAGACAGAAGGCAGTGAGGAGCTCAATGTGCCAAGGCACAGTGGTCACCTGTGGGTGCCAGGGCTCATACTTTCAAATTTTCAACTTTTCTTATGGGTTGTAGATTCTAAAAGATCTTCATTTTAAGAACTTGGGAAGGCAACACCACGGAATCGTGAATCGGACTCAGAACAACAAATCACACATGCCTCCACATATTTCTGTGCTTACTCATTCACACACTCTTTCATTCAACCAGTAACTAGTGCCCACTATGAAGAAATAAAATAAACATAAAGCAGTCTTAAAGATCTTAACTAAATGCCATCACGTGCTTAATAAAAGTTTGTACTAGATATAAAACATGTAGTGTTCCAACAAAAGGTATTAATCACATAAAATTTAAAATCTGAAAAATTAAATGTCACTGACAAATTTTAAACATTTAAACAATACTTACAGAAAGCTGGATTTTTAAATTTGCTATATAGTAGATTTGGGATTTTTTTTTAAACAGCCATTTTATTCCATCCCTTAATTACACAAATAGAAAACTCTAAATAAATGTGGCATTTCCACATAGTGGTAAATACCTTAAGCTCTGCTATTGTGGAAAAGGACTATACTTCGCATCCTAGGAAAAACTGCTCTCTCTCACCACGGTTTCTTGTGGCTCAGTCACTCCCACCTTGGGATATTCCCTTGAGTTACCTCCCTCTACACACCCTAACAGTCTAATGGACCTTCTGGCATAAAGGGGAGATTATAATACCTTCTTAGCATATTTTGCCCTGTGAACACATTCAATCAAGTGCCACAGTTCTAATTCTTCACTGTGTTGTTCTTTTTAAAGAGATAATCACTAAGAATTTAACTGAAGGAGTACTGAAGTCATTATAGAATATAGAAACTATTTACCAGAAACATTCTAAATTTTGGTAGAGGCAGGATAAAGTTATATGTAAAACCTAAAATGTTTAAAAATGTGTATATTTTTTAAAAATGTGTGTATTAATACATTGATTTAAATCCATTTGTGCTGAAAGCCCAAGATGACATGTCTTTAAAAAGTTAAATATAATTTCCCCCAACTGCTTTTTTTGAAACCCACATAATTAATGACACTTGTTAGCTCGCTGAGTCTCCACATACGCCTTACAAGGAAGTGGTACACATTCTCAAAGATGTTGACAACTACAGGTATGCATTAGGAAATGTTAATAACTATAGTATTTATACAATTCTAAGAGCTCTTAGGAAAAAGATTCCCAAGTATTTTTGAAGCATTCTTTGAAACCTGAGTAAGTACATTTAGCATCAAAATAGAGACTTTCTGCAAATATGCATAAACTGTGAAATGTGTGCATCTTGTCGGTTTTGAAAACTATTTTGTTGTTTGACAATGTGACTATGTATCTCCTTTTCTGTTTTTATTTTATTTTATTTTATCTCATTTTATTTTATTTTGGAGGTTTTCCGCCCCATGATTCTTCATACCGATATAAAACCTGGGGTGTGGAGAGTGAAACTGATCCATTCAAATAATTTTGATGAAGCAACATCCAATTTTCTCTCCGTAAGAAAAGGTGGAGGGCTGGGATAGAGCTCAGTGGCACAAGCTGCATCTGCCTGCCAAGGACAAGGTCCTGAGTCTGATTCTCGGTACAAAAAAAAAAGAAAGGGTGGAAGGCGAAAAAGAAGAAAAGAGAAGCATTACCGAGATGCAAAGTGATGTTTTAGGCAGAAGCAAGAATGAGACATGTGGTTTAAACCACATTGTTCTTCCATAGAATGGTAATGGAACACTGATGGCAGAGAAAGACAGACTAGAAGGAGTCATAAACCACGGTACAAAATGTAAGCTTCCTTAGTGAGTCAGGTACTATCACCCAGCTTGGAAATCACCAGTCACTACCATTGCCACGGACAACAGCACATGTGTTATGGCTTGTGTCTGGATGTCCCCTCAAAGCTTCATGCAGTCATGGGGTGGACTTCTCGAGTTTATGATTGACTCAGGGTCCAAAGCTGGGATTATGGGTGTGAGTGCTGCACCGGCCCTGGAGCAGGCAGCCTGCATACACTGAAAGGGAGGGAAGGAGGCTGCTTGCTACTGCCCCTCCCTTTGGCTCTGGCTGCTTTTGCTCACTTGCTGCTTTCCCCCGCCATGAACTGTTGCCTTCTGCCATATGCCACTCTTCCTTGGTGCTAGCCAAGTGTGGACTGAAATCTCCACCGACTCTGAGCTAAACATAAACCCTTCCTTCCTTAATTCTGACCATCAGGTATTTTGTCTCAACAACCAGAGAAAACTAACCAAGACAACACAGCTGCTGGGTTGCTCCTCATTAGGATGTCAAGCATGGTACCTGCTGTCAAAGTTGTTCTGAGAAGATGTAGGCAAAGTTTCTAACAGTGAAACATAATTAAAAGAGAACTGGTTTTGTAGTCAGTAGACTCGGGCTCAAAACATAAACTTAGCCCTAGTTGTAACTGCTTCAAATCTGCGAGTCTCCGTTTCCTCCTCAGCAAGATGTGTATTAAGCACGATCACTCCACAGGACTGTGAGCAGCAAGTTAAAACGATGTGTGTAAAGCACCTGTACATTGTTTGGCAGGAATAAAACACATTCCCAGTACATGTACTCTCTTCCCTATGTTCTTCTTCACATTGTTCTTCACCTAGTCCAGTGAGACCTAAGACACTCAAAACTATGCTTGTCCTTGCACTAACAAGAAATGCTACTTCATTTCTGATACAGTGTTTTTGAACACTGTACACTGACACAAGTGACCCATGAGGGTCCCTTTCATCTGTATGGAATGTACCAGTCAGCACAAAAGGAATACATGCACACAGTACAACAATCTCTGGGCCTGGTGTCCTCACGTCTGGGTTTTGATCATGACTCCACTAGGCATGTGCTCTGTGGAAAACTATAGCTGCTCTGGATCTCCACTTCCTCATCTAGAGGAATGTAAGTACTGAACTAGTCTATGAAGGTTCTGGCTTTAAAAATGGCATCCTTAGGGCTGGGGATATAGCTCAGTGGAATAAGCGCTTGCCTAGCAAGCGCAGGGTCCTGAGTTCGATCCCCAGTACCGCAAAAAAAAAAAAAGTGCTCACACAGTGCTGTGAACATGATAAAAATGGTATCCTTTGTCTAAGAATTGCTTAAAAGTCAACTGGACCAGGTATTGGAAGAGGCAAAAGAAGTAAGTATGAGGTCCATCTAAAAATAAAGAATTGGCAAGCTGCCTAGAAAGAAAAGAGACAAATACATAATAATCAAAAAAGAGAGTTATCCTTACATGTAGAATAAGCACCATGCTAGAACAATTACATAATAATATAAAAAGAAATATTACATAATAAAATAAAAAGTAATACTTTGTCTAAAAAACTGGTTGAGAGAGAAAGCTGTAAACACAGCCTGAACTAAGAAGATGAGATTAAAACGCAGAACTGAAGGTCTCAATCAAGTGTCCCGTTTCTCATGTTTAAAATGCAGATAGTAACAGCCAATATTTGTCAAAACACAAAGAGTAGAAAGAGGCTGAATACGATGATCTCCTAAGGGGCCATTAACAGCCAATATTATATACTCTATGTAGGGTATTAACAGTTTGATATAGACAACAAAAACGCAAAAGCTGAAAGAAAACACCACTCAAGGGAAAGAGAGCTGAGCTAAAAGTACTCTGACATGTAAACTCCTCAGTGTAGCATATATGACCTTTGCAATGTGGTCCCAACTGCTGTCTTCATTTCTCACATCCCACGATGCATGAAGTTCATACTTGCAGCTACCTGAGGTTACTCACCATTCCCTGATGTTGGTTCCAGGTACCAGAAAATAAGGAAATTTGACTAAAAACAGAAATAAAATAGGTCAAAATGATACTAAAAATTTCTTTGTTTCCCAGCTAAGAAGCCCTTGTAACTTGAAAGATATTTCACCAGGTCTAATGGGAGAATGGATCAATAGGAAGATATAGGAAAGGGGGGCTGAAGAGGCTGATCTGAAAAGGAACAGGCAAAGCCACCTACGCCAATATAGTGTAGACAAGATCAAGCTGAACTACAGGAGGGCTGTCTTAGTTGATCAGACCTGAATCACACATCTTCCTTAGCAAAGGAAGTAATGTGGCCTCCTATAGTAATGTGGCTTCAAGCTAACTCAGCTGAGAGACACTTCTTCACAAATATCCTTCCTAGATTTCTTTCCATGATCAATGGGAGGTCTTCTGGCAATGTGGTTTCCCATGTTTCTTGTTAGAAATAAGAGAGTGCACTTGTCAGAAATGCTAGGTCAACTTCACAGCTGTATTTCTCAATCAGCTGACCTCCAAATCAATAAACCAGCTTCTTAAGAAGCTTTTCAAGACAGTAAAGTACTGATCTGCCAAATCAAGCCATCTGATTTGCTTGACAGTTGGGAAATTAATATACTGACAAACATACATGTAGAATCTGTATACCAATTTCTAAGACCGCAGCTAATGAGAGACCATTCCTGAGGAAGGCTCACTCCAAAAGGACCCAGCACATCAACTATCTGAAAACATAGGTCAAACACCAACCCGTGGACTGAGATGAGCCAATCTCCAAAGTACACTGGCAGCTGCACACCCCTTTGCGTGACCCTGCCTTTCATGTTCATACCACAGCACACATATTTGATTTTGTTCTTCTAGACATGTAATATTTCTTCCCTCCAGAATGCTCTTCTCCCACCTCTTTGCCACTTAGAGACCTCAGTCTCCTCCTTTAAAACACAGTTCAAATGTCAGTTCTGTCACATTTCCCCCAATCACTCAGATAAAGTCATCATATCCTCTTGAATGCTGCCATCACAACCTGCAAACACCTCTCTCCCACAGTGGGAGATCTAATCTGCTTACCCACCAGCTGCTTACGTCCATCCACACAAAGCACACATACTCATCTACAGTCACAGCCCTCTCACAGCACCTCCCATATTCCAGCTCCTCACAGAGTGTTAGAACTAGAAAGTACAGAGCTGGCCAGGAATAGGAAAAGAAGTTGAGGTAAAATAATAGGTAAGGAAGTTGAGGTGAAAATACTATGACTTAAGATGGGAGAAAATAAGACGATGCACAATCTGGGTGAGAAGGGGCCAAGGTCAAGAGCAGAGAGCTCATGGTTGAGAGTTACTGAAGAAAACAATGGAGAGTTAGAAACAAACTGAGGAGGGTCCAAAAGGTGTAAATGTGGGTAAGAAGGCAAAAGGAAGTCACAGTAAGTTCTTAGAAATAAGAGTAACATCAAGAATTTGGTAAACAGCACAAGTGCTTGCAAAAAGAACCAGGGACTGGGAGTGAGGGTGTGAATCACCCTCCGACATATACTCTCCATCACAACTAGCAATTTATTTTGCTTGTGTAAGCCTCCACTTCTTGTTTTATAAAAATGTCCCTGCCTATAGGTATAGCAGCCTTTACCTTGCGTAGGAGCTTGGGGACCATTAAATGCTATGTAGCACTGTAAGTGGAAATACTGTTCCTATCTACAGTACATTACTACAGTCCCCATCCAGTAGGACTGGCTTAATGAACATTAACAAAGCAATGCAAACAAAGTAAACTAAAGGAGAGGATGGAATTCTGAAGATCTTCCCAACAGGAAGCTACAGCAGTTACCTGATGACACAGGGGCACTGTCCAGTCTTCAGGTCACACTGCCCTCAGCTCTAGTGATGCCTGTTCCTCACCCTTAACCCCTAACGCAGAGAAGTCACCACTTCTCTCAGAACCTATTCCTGGCCTACAAGCTGGGAATATAAACTCAATTCTTTCCTTTATCACAAATGTTGTGTACTGTCATATTCATTCAACAGTAATATAAAATATTACATGTTTTTCAAGTAAACCATGAAGTACTTTGAGACAGAGAAGGGGAAAATATCATGGGCAAATTTCAAGGAGAAAAGAACATTAAAGACACTGGGAGATAAGGGACACACCATAAAAAGAACTAAATACATGAAGCTCTGAGAATTACCAGCAATATTCATCAGGGTGGCAGTTATAAGGAAGGATGATATATCTACGATTCAAATGCACAGCAAGAACTAGTTATAACTTTCAAAATATAATGAGTAAATACAGAGCAAAGGAAAAGGACAAAGCCCACCTTAATTACACCTTAATTACAGGAAGAAGAGTGGGCAGTGGAGCTCAAAGGAAATTGTGCAGCTCATGTAACTGAAAAGGCAGGGTCATGCGCCATTAGCATGTGGAGCAGATTGATAACTGAGGGGAAAAAACTCAACATTTGGCTACAATGTAGTCACCACTGACCTTCAAAGTGCAGTGTTAGTACAGGGGTGTGACCAGTCAGATTGCAAGGATTAGATCATAATTCTGTGATCCTAATATGAAAAAGCAGTTGCCAGTAAACTGAAGGTTAAATACACAGGTAAGAAGAAAATACATTTAATGACTGAAGAGGAGACAGACTTTATCTTAGGAAAGTTTTTTAGAATTTTAACACTTTCACAGGAGATACAGACTCTGGTTTTTTCTTCAAAATCTCCCAAGTGATCTATGTAGAATATATAGCAGTTAAATTCTGGTGCAACTAAAACACAAAAAGAGGTCAGTTAGTCCTAACAGTGATCTAACCTTTGATTAGAAGAATCCCTAAATGCTAAATAAAGACATATCTACTAACTGTTGCAGTACTATGGACAGAATGTTTTTACGCCTCAAAATTCATGAGACAAAGCCTAACCCTAACATGACGGTTCTTGGAGGTGGGGCTGCTGGGACCCAAGACAGAACCTGAGGAGGAGCCCGCAGGAAGGACAGCAACGCCTTTATAAAGGAGGCCCCGGGAAAGCTGCTCCCTCTTTCCTTCCCGCGTGTGAGAACACAAGAAAATGGACGTCGGCAAACCACACAGTGAGCCCTTGGAGATCTCCCAGCCCTTGACCTTGGACTCCCTGGCATCCAGCACTGCAACTAATACAAACCTGTTGTTTAAGTCACCCAATTGGTGACTTGTTATGAAAGCCTAAGTTAAGACATATAGGCAAGTCACAGTACATTTGGATGAGTAAATGAATTCCAGATTACCATAAAAAATAGTTAAATAATATCCTTACATTATATTTAATGAATAAACATTTATTTCCATTGGCCCTAAATTTTCATTTCTTAATCCTTATTTATATGTTGGTAAGACACATAAATGTCTTTTGTATAGCTCCATATGTAAGACTCACTAATTGATAGTTAATTTAAATAATACAATTACTTTCAGTTCAATTTAAAATTATTTAAAGTACCAGAAGATCATTATAAAATAGTATCAATTCTAAAAATCATAATGGCTGAGTAAAACTCCCTTAAGTATTTTAAAGCCCCATGATCTAACTTGAGGTAGGCCTTCAAAAGGGCCTACACCTAGAAGAAATACTGCACTGCATTTAAGGTGATGTCATTATAGGACACGACTTGGCGGAAGGACTGAATGTACTTTAAATGTGGGAGGAACATGATTTGTTGTAGGTAAAGGATGGATTGTGTTTTCCAGATATGGCCACAATAAAACCCAACATCCTGCATGCTCTTCTAGAAGAGCCAGTCATGCTCCTCTCACTGAGGAAGGTCTATTTCCCCTTTGCAGCGCACTTGCATAGGCTGCGGTGATGGCTTACCACAGGTATACAATGGAGCAGGGCTATGCGATTTCCAAGGCTAGTCTATGCAGGTCCAGTGACTTTGTTGCCTTGCTGAGGAAGCCAGCAAGGAGCCAGGCTGAGGAAACCCAGGCTACAAGGAGAGACCAAATACAGATGTCCAGCTGATGCCCCCTACTCAAGATCCCAACAGAATGTGAACATCAACAGGTATGTAAGGTTAAAAGCCTCTGAGGAGATTCTGGCCTTAGCCATTCTCACTACAAACATAAGAAATTCCCGAATTAAAAATAGCTGAGCCTCCATTAGCCACCAAAACTATAAAAGATGGTAATAAAGTTAACTGCTAATGTATTTCAAAAAGGTGGGGGAAGAGAAGGTAGGAAACAGGTTCTGCTTACATGTCAGTCACCTAATTTCACAAACATGGGTTATATCAAAGGCAACTTTTTTAGTATTACAAAATCTTACATCATGTTAATAAATACAAATACAATGCAAAAATGCAGCTAAGTGAAATAAATTTGATACACAAACTTAAATATCACTTGGTTTCTCTTGTATGAGGAACCCAAAATATAAATGAAGACTAAAACAAAAGATAAGTAATAGGAAGTAAGAAGACAGAACCTTCTTAAGTGGAAAGGAACCAAAACATGGACAGAGGCAAAAGAGAGAAAGGAAGGGATGAAGATTTTAAAAGGAATTAAGATGTGTTGTGTGCGTGCACCAACTTCCCACAAGGAATGTAAACACTATGTATTGCAAACATGTACTAATAAAAAATTGTCTTAAATAAACTGCATTAGAGATTTGCAAAAACAAAGTAATTCGAGCCAATTTTACCATTCTTACTCCCAAGTCTACAAAAGTACCAGTTTCAACATACAGACCCTAGAAAAGTGGCTCTTTTTTTCTTTTTGAACAATGGAAATATATCAAAGCAAAAGGACCAAAGAATACATACTGTGGACCAGAAAAAGTCAAATTCCCCTGACCCTCAGGTCTAGTGAGAAAGACCACTAAATCAGAAGTCAGAAGGCCAGGCTTCAGTCCTCCTCTTCTACAAAAGACCAACTGATGACTAAGCTACTCAGTGTCTACATTCAGCAAAGTAAAATCTCACCTATCTCATCTACTTTCAAAAGTGTTGTGCTGATAAAATGAAAGTGTGTATATAAGAAATACAAATACTTGTAGAGCATTATAACTATACACACATACACAGTGCTACTCAAATATGAAGCCACAACCCATTAATCATTATTTTATAATACAGATGGTTATTTTAATTAATCCATATACTATGTTTCTATGTAAGAGATTTTTTAACATTATATTACTACTATTACTATTACAATGTTATTTCAACTATTCTCCATATGTTAATGGAAATACTTAGTTTCAAATGTTAATACAGTAAAATCCTGATAATCTACTGAAGACTGCTTCCCTGTTTATAATCTATCCAAGAAAAGGTATTACCAATTAAATTCAAATCAGATAAAATACATTTATCTTTATAGATCTAATAATAGAAGTTTAATAAAATTATTATTTATGTATGTATTTTAGCAGAGTTCACTTCATCTAAGATTGTAAACACTCAATATTTCCTCTCCTATATGTCTGAAATCACTCCCATCATACAGTCCTAATTCTTAATTTTTTTCCAAATAGAACAGGGCCGGGGATGTAGTTCAGCGGCACAGCGCCTGCCTGACAAGTGCAAGGTCCTGAGTTCAATTCCTGATACAAAGAAAAAAATAAAACACTGGAACAAAACTACTTAACTAAAATTTTGTCTATCAGATAGCTCAGCCTTTAATTTGATAGGAAGGATGAATATAAAGATTTTTTTTCCATTTTCAAACAGAAGTTTTATGTGTTCTACAAAGAAAGTAACCCAGTGAAAGTAGTTATTAGATAAAATTATCCTGTCATAAAACATAACAGTAGTCACGTGCATTTGAAAAGCAACTGAAGTGTGACCCTATTTGCTCACCCTCTAGGAACAAATACATAACCCATGCTGTCTTCTTAACCACTACAATCTAAATACTGAACAGCTTGGCTGATATTATCTTACCAGCACACAGAAGGAACTGCATCAGCCATTTGGAGATTAAACAGTTCCATTATCCATTTCAGAACCGGGGGCCCTCAGAGAACAACCTTAAAGCTAAACATAAATGCGGAGTCAAAAATTTTTACCTCTCAGTAACTTGCCTACATAAAGACTGAAAAACCACCTCTAAATTTTAGGTAGCTTGGCACTGCCTGTAATCTCAGCCACACGCAGGAGAATTACAAGTTTGAGGATCGCCTGGTCAACGCAGGGAGACCCCATCTCAAAACAAAAGTAGTACAAGTCTGGGAATGCGGCTGAAGAGCAGGATGCATCCCCAGCATGTAGGAGGGCCTTGGTTCACTCAGCAGTACCACCTCCCTGCAACAAAAGAATTCAGGTATTTCAGAAAACACAAAATAAATGCATACATTTAGTATAACACAATAATTAGAACTGAGATGAAGTTTGAAAATATCTCAGGACCATTTTTGGGAATACTCTTTCCAGAATGCCATCTTTGAAAACCTCCTCCTTCATTTCCTCAATCCTTGGCAATTTACCCCTCTTCTTAAGAAATTATACCAAGTAAGCCAGATAATAACAGCGAGAAAGGAAGATGAAACAAACTATTCCTACACTGGCATCAGCTGGGATCTCTGGTCTAAAAGTACTTGGCAATCAATACATTACAGCTGAAAAAAAAATTACAGTTAAAGTGACCACAGGTTGTGTCTAATATCGTCCTTGGTGCAGCACTGTAATCATTTAAATACTACAAATAACTGTAAAGAAAAATGAATAAATATTTAGTAAAACTAATCAAAGAGAAAATACATTAACACAATAGGGAAAGAGAAACAAGTACCTTCCCCATTTATGAAACTCAGCTATGTGCCTATTGTGTAAATTTGATCCAAATATTGAAATACTGAAAATCTAAATTTTAATTTAGAAGGCTGAATAAAACGTAAAATGTCAACCAAAATTTAGCTGTAGAAAATATATCTTTCTTCAAACAACTCTCTATAAACTCAGTAATTATAATTTATTCTAGTTTGTTTCACTACATTAGATATTATATTTCTGTATTCCCTAGGCAGCAACAAATAACACTATGCATGAGGACTGCTATAATTACATGACAGAAGAGACAGACCAGCACCCTCACACTCTACACTCCCCTCTGTGGCTCCTTTATACCCCATATGCTGCTAATAAAACTGTCTGAATCATACCTATGAGGCAGATGTAGTGATAGAGTAGTGAGCTGCTTGGTTTTTTGCAAGGCAAACTCTATCACAAGAACTGTTATAAATGCAAATTTCAAGATTAAAGCAAGTACAAATATATATTATATGTATACATATATCTCTGTATGTGTACAGAGACAAAGATATTCAGCGCTTCGGAACATTAAGAAGTTGCGGTAAAACTACAATCTACTTTTTGATATTTTAAATTTTAAAATGACCACATTAGCTATAAAGATACATTTAGGATTCTGATAATCTACTAACAGCATAAAATTCAAGGAGGAAGTAATGCATTATCTCTTCTTGTTATTAATATGATCAATTTAAATATTCATGTTGGGCAGTACTGATCTAATAGTTAAAGCAAGGAATACCCTTCAACATAAAGAGTGTCTAAACTGCCATCACCGCACTTCCCCTGCACCATGAATGGGCTCAAAATAATACAAATTATTTGCATTACAAAATGTTTACACGAGTTCAGCTTTTAAGACATCACTTCTACAAGAGCATATATACATTTTTTAAATTGTCAAAACTAAGAAAACACAGTAGCCCAGCAGGAATGTCACATCTCTATACTTTAATGTAAAACTGTGACCTTAAAGATACAATGACATACTCTGATAAGACATATTTATTCACTGTGAGCTAGGTAAATACAAGGTCTAGGGCTTCAAAAGTACTGAACTTTAAAAATGATTTCACCCACAAAATGCATTTTTCTCTTTAATATGGAACATAGCTCCCATCAACACTGCTGCTGAATAGGCATCTTCACTTTCTTCTCTTGAAACTATCATCTTTTTCAAAAGGACAAAGGTGCTAATCATTACATCCTCCAGCATTTTCCTTTTCGAAAGTAAAGACAGATACAGCAGATTTGTTCTTCTTTTTTATTTTATTTTAAAGACAAAAGAATGGAGACATATGAACCAGAAAAGCCATAAACAATACAGAAAATACAAAGTTATACAGAATATAGTAGGGAATTAGCACTGGATGTTGTATTACATAGTTATCTTCACATTGGTTAACACAAAAATATTAAAGGAAATACCCAATTATAGAGAAGATAGTAGGGAATTTGCACTGGATGCTGTATAATATAAAGTTATCTTCACTTCTGTTAATACAAAAACAATTGAGAAAATACAGAATTATAGAGAGCATAGAAGGGAATTAGCTCTGGATGCTGTCCTACATAATGTTACCTTCACCTTTGTTACTCAGTTACACAGATGATGGCCCATTTGATCATTCAATTTTTCTCCTCCCTCATCTCCGTTGCCCTACCACTCAGTCAGTCATCTTCCCTGTGATAATAACTGTACTCCTGGGTTTATCTATATCCTTGGACTCTCGCCTTGGGAAGAGATATAGCTGCCTCAGACTATACTATAACATACATGGGTGTATACAAACTGCCATGGTTGGAGGTGGGAAAGCACATAAGCTCACAGCGGACCGCCCGGCTCCACCCTGTCGTCATGCTATGGGTGGGGGCGGGTCCAGTCCATGAGGTGCCCTGAGCGGGGCCCTCAGCGGAGTAGCCACCGGGCCCACTGCGGAGCAGCAGCGGAGCAGCCACGGGGCCCACAGCGGAGGAGCCGTGGGGCCCACTGTGGGGCAGCCACGGGGCCCACTGCGGGGCAGCCGCAGGGCCCACAGCAGGGCAGCCGCGGGGCCCACTGCGGCACAGCCGCGGGGCCCACAGTGGTGCAGTCACGGGGCCTGCTGCAGCACAGCCACGGGGCCCACAGCGGAGCAGAGGCAGGGCCCTCAGCGGAGCAGCCATGGGGCACGCGCCCCCATCAGGGCGCCCTCTGTGACCCTCTTGGCTCTGTCCCTTTGCCTTGATGCCAGAGGCCCTTTCTTCTCCTCCCACCTCCTCCTGATCTCCAGCATTACCGTTCCCCACCCCTTGCAGCTGGGCAATGGGTCTCCGAAGCTGAAACTGCGAATGCCGAAACGAGGGTATGGGCTAAGGGTGTGCTTGGAGAGGCGACCTCCTCCCTCTCCCTCTCGTCTCCCTCGGACTGTGCCATGGCAGATCTCCTATCCCCTCCTCCAGAGGAGGTTTTGCTTAGTCTTTCCGAGGGTTTCAGTTCCCATTTCAGATCCTTCTCGAGTTCAGGATATCCACCTCTTTCCTTTCTGTCCTTCACATGTTGCTATATTCCTATGTCTGAGTGGCATTCCTCCAGGAGGTTCTCTGCTGCCTACCCGGTCGCCATGGGTTCATACAAGGTTCATATATGCAAGCAGTATGGAGACACTCTTGTTGCTCATATTAGTAGTTTGGGGTGAGTCCTGAAGCCTGTGGACT
>PVLD010028226.1:0-19686 GCA_004027595.1 Dinomys branickii
GCTACTTAAAATAATCAAAATAAAAAGTACAGGAAGACCAGGGCACGGTGGCACATGCCTATAATCCCAGCACTTGGGAAGCTGAGATGGGATCACCACAAATTCGAGGCCAGCTTGGGCTACTTAATGAGACCCTGTTTCAAAAAAGAAAAAAAAAATGTACAGGAAGAGCCCAGTGTGCAGATGACAAGTGAAGTGAAAACGCTTCACCAATATGTGATATGAGCCCCACTTCTCCAGGAAGGTGTGGCTGGCCATTAAATCTCAGCCAAAGAGATGTCAGTGAAAGTGTCCCTGGAGGGCCACCGGCTCTTTGGTTCCTTTCCTGCCGTGGGGCACAGGGATACCCACAGTGAGAAATCTTGGGCACTGTTGAAGGCCACACCCTAGGGATGGCCACACCACAAAAGAGAGAGGCCTGACCCCTGATGACTTTGCAGCAGGGAGCCCCATGGCCCTCCCTGTGGCACACAGGGAGAGGCATGCTCGAGGACATGCTGCATCTGGAGCCACACAGGAACAGGGACAATGAAGACATACAGCTTAGCGTCTGGTGGTGAGATGAACAAGAGACTGTTCCTGTTCTTTGGCTTATACCTGTATTTTCCAAGCACTGTATAAGGAATGTGGTCTCAGCCCAGCCCCTCCAAAGAGCAGCAGGCACCAGCATGGGATAAACATTCAAGGATTTTCTACAGGAATCTTTTATCTCATTGAAAGAAAGTGGGGCTGGGACAGGAAGGCTGAGAAAGCCACCACATCCACACCAGTGTGACCCCACAGGATGGAGAAAGAAGAGGGTCGAGTCAAAGTGTCCTAGCAGTAAGGACATGGTAGGGGTGCAGTAGTCAAGGCACAGCTGGCCATGGAGTCAGGGTCTTCCAGGAACAGCCCAAGGTAGAAGTAGGAATGGATTTCACAGTATAGCCACTGGGTCCCTTGGTCAATGTGGCTGAGTGACCTTCTTATTGTCAGTAAACATGCACACACTGAGGAAAAGTCACACACCAGCAGGGCTGACATGCAGGGCTGGTTGTTGGGGACCACTACAAAGTGGCTCTGAGCAGGATTTAATATTAACCAATTGGCTTTTCACATTTACTTAGGAGTTGTCCAAGTCTTAGGCACCTTGTCTGCAGTAAGTGAACCTCTATGAACCAGTGGTCACTGCTGAGGCCTGTATTGGCCTGTGAAGCTGTGATACCTCAAGGATAAGGTGACCCCAGCTGAGGACGTCTGGCTCCTACTTCTACTAACTTTAAGGAAACTAAGGCTTGCAGCCCTGCTGTGAAGGCCTTCCCTGGAGATAACATATAGCTCTCCTAAATTAACATAATAGTACTTAGAGGTGTCTTTGAAAGGATTCTGGAGTCCTGCCCAGATTCCTGCATTTTCTTCAGTATTCCTCCTCCCTTATTTGAAAACCTAATAAAAATGGGCGATCCAGAAGTCTTTGGCTAATTCAGAGACTATAGAAGCTGGAAAGGAAGCCCTGAAATCATATTCCATTGTCTCATTTTTATTTCCGCCCTTGTCCGTCCACTCGCTTGGGAGATTGTGGGCTTGATCAGCCTGCAATAACTTTGGGTTATTTAACCCCATTTTCGATACTGGTCACGTCATAGAAGGGCTGGCCAAGAACGTTCTGACCAGCAGCACTGCTCAGGGGACACCAGGGGTCATTTGTGAATCAGGGCTCTCTGGATCGGGAGTGAAGTTTATTCCCCACATTTATAACATCAACTTGTAGGGTGTTTTGCTCCCACTGATCAGTTTTTCAGCTGTCCAGACACCAGCTGGGTGTCCCACAATCCAATTCAACTGACACTGACTCCTCAGAGTTGGCACAGACTCCTACTTAAGGGCTTGGCCCCCCAAGACCACACCACTTCAGCAGCCAGATGCAAGTCCCAGGGCATCTGCAGTACTTCCCGTAACTGGCCATCAACTTGGGGGTTCCCACGAGCCCCTGTCCAGGTTCCATAATTCACTAGAACAGCTCACAGAACTCTGGAAGGCACTTTACTTACATTTACTGTTTGTTTTTGTATTCTTTTTAACAAAGACTGTAACTCAGGAAGGGCCAGATGGAAGAGATGGATGGCATGAGGTTTGGTGTGGGTAGGCAGGGATAGCATGAGGTTTGGTGTGGGCAGGCAGCTTCCTAGCCACCACCCTCCCATCACCTCCATGTTGTTCACCCATCAGCGGGATTTTTTTTTTTTAGGAGGGGGGTGAGAGGTCTATTACTCAGGCACTGATTAATTATTGGCCATTGGTGATGGATCCAGCCCCTACTTGGACTAGGTGGGTGGGTGAGGCTGAAAGTCTAAACAACTCTGGCTCTTTCTGCCCCCAGGAAGCTATCTAGGGGTCACTAAATACCTCATTAGCACTCGAAAGACATCACTCCGGGGTTTCCAAGCTGTGTGTCAGGAGGCAAGCACGGAGACCAAATACTCTATGCTACAGAGCACCAGCTTCTCTGGCACTTGTAGACATTCGTGGTACCTTGTGGTTATGATTCAGACTCTAGTGAACTCGAGGGGTCCACAGTTGGAGCTCCTGACCCCGGCAGGATCTGGGCACCTGCGTCCTTCCGGAGCGCAGAGGAGGCTCAGAGCCCCGCCCCGCCTGAGTTGTGCGCTCCCCGGGGGAGGGCAGTTCTAAAAATGGGGAGCCCTGTGGGAAGGCTCTCAGCTCTGCCCTCAGCTCCCCGTTCAGAGACAAAAGAGGAAGGACTAGAAGGGTCAAATCTGCATTCTGGGAAGTGACTGGACCCGCTGTCCTCCCCGGCGTGCGCAGGGCCCGTTCAAACGCCAGCTTTCTGACACCCGGGGCTGAAATTTCTCAGCCTCCAGATCCCTCAGTTTCTCCGTGAAGCACGACACAAACAGATCCTTCCTGGTTGAGCACCGCAGAGATGTTCAAGAATCCGGGTTTTGCGTCCCGTTCCGTTCCTGGGGTCACTGCTCCTGGTGTTCCGCTCAATCTCCCAATTAGGAAATCGCTGAGAGCTTCAAGCTGCCACCCAGCCTGCCTGGAGGAGGCCCGGCCCCTCCAACCCGCTCCCAGGCGGCGCCAGCCACTCACCTGCGAGAGCGCCGCTGCCAACAGTTGCTCACCCGTGCGCCCTGCTCCCCTGCGAGCCGGCCGCCGAGCAGAACCCCCGCACGATCCCGCGCGGTCACGTGGCCGGCCGGAGGGGCGGGTCCGTGGGCCATCACGTGGAACCGCTTCGCGCAGGCGCCCGAGAGGAGGCCAGCCCTGTGTGGCGCTGCGCTCCCCCAGTGACAGTGCGAGAGGAGCGGGCGCTACGGTGGCGTGGGCCGGGGTCCTGGGGCGCGCGTCCTGCTGTGGCTGCAGATTCCTTCTGGGACAGAGACGGGACACGACGCGCGTGGGCACAGCCTGGCTCGCATTCTCGCGGGCAGTGGGACTCGGCAAACCTCGCCAAGCCGCTCCCTGCCCGCAGGAGCTGGTTCCGCAGAGCTAGCCCGGGACGCGTGGGAAAGGCTGAGGCTGCAGTCAGCCCAGACCTGGAGGCACCTTACACTCACTGCATGATTTACACTCCTTGGGGAACTAGGCAAGGCATCATGAGAGCCAGCGATTGTGAAAACTTACAGGACACGAGAATGTTTTCAAGTGAGCAAATGCACACGTTAGGCCTGAGATAGAAAACCTGGGCGCCGGTGGGGAACTATCTGCCTGCTTTATATCCCTGGGGTCCTCATCAAACATCGGGGATGCCCCACTTCCAAACTGTATTTCTGCAGCTTTAGAATAAATATGTCTTCAGCCATAGTTAGAAAGAAGTATTTATTCTGCTCCAGAGTGAAAGTAAAGTTTTCTTGCAGAACCTTTTCCCTTTCACCATCGCAGAAGCCACAGGGTAACTGAGAAACAAGCCAGTGTGTGGGTGGAGAAGGGAGAGGCTGCCAGGTGGAGGCCAGGCCCCAGCTTGCTGATGTCCCCTTACGGCCTCCAGGAGCATAGCACAGGCCAGCGCTGGGCTTCCTGGGAACCTCTGAGGTCTTGCACTTCGGCAGTGGGGTGGGGAACGCCACGCTCCCTGCAGGCAGGGCATGGGCACCTGGAAGGTGGCTGAGGCCCTCAATTGTGCCCTAGCAGAGTGTTAGGAATGGAGTGGCCTCCATTGCATGCTTAATAGTCCCACCCCTGGTCTCCATGGGGCCTCCTGTTCCCCTAAAGAAGGCTGGAGCTACCACCCACCGCTTTTTACTTGGACAAGTCCCCCCAAGGGGGAGTGTGAGGGTATGCTGATAGACAGGGGACAGTCAGGCTCACCCAGTGCTGCCAGAGACGCTGGTTCTACTTGGTTTAAACTGAGTGGCTGAGAAATAATTCCTCTAGGGCTGGCCTGTCTGTTTCTCATAAATGATGTCCTTCCAAGGGCACACAGATAACAAGTCCCTGATAATACTCAAAATTCTGGAGGTCTTCTTGGGGGCTTGGCTCTGGAAGTGGGGCATTCCTGCTTTTTTCTAGGAGGGCCCCAGGGACTCCAGCTTGCTGGCAATCTTCTGGCTGATGGGGCGCAGGGCCTCCTGGAACTGGGGGTGCTCCTCCTGTACGTGGGCCAAGATGGTGCTCAGCAAGGCCAGCCGGCCCTCCAGGCGCTTGTGCTCCAGTATCATGGACTTGTGGGAGCGGAACAGGAATGTATACTTTCCATCCACCACGGCCTGCAGGTGCTTGAGGCGGGTCTGTAGGGTCACGATCTCTGAAAGGTTCTGGGTAGGAGAGGGACCCCGTGTCAGGTCGTGCATATCAGAGACAACCACCAGCCCCTTCCCCCCTCCAGCTCACCTGGGAAGGGGGAAAACTACACCTTGGAGAGGGAGGAGAGGGGTTTCCAGATCCCAGGGACAGTCAGATTCCCATTGCCTGGGAGCCTTGTTCATCCATCTGAGACCCTTTTTTCATACTGGACAGTGAAGTCTAAGTCTCAGTCACTATTATTCCCTTGTCTTTGGGACCTACTTTATTTATTTATTTAATTTATTGTGGCACTGGTGATTGAACCCAGGACCTTTGCACTGAGCTACATCCACAGCCCTTTTTTATTTTTATTTTTATTTTTTAATTTTCAGACTGGGTCTTGCTGAGTTGCTGAGTTGCTGAGTTGCCCAGGCTGGGCTTGAATCTAATGATCCTCCTGCTTCAGCCTCCCAGAGCACTGGGATTACAGGCATGCACTGTCACACCTGGCTGCAGGGAGACTTTGTGTGTGTGTGTATGTGTGTGTGTGTGTGTTACTAGGGATTCAACTGAGGGCCTTGTGCATGCTAGGTAAGCACTGTACCACTGAGCTACATCCTCAGCCTAGGGAGACATTTTTGATGCCACTGTATGTCAAGACTGATGCTGGACATGTTCCTATCTCGGCTGACCAGGCCTAAATCTTGAGTCACACCTGACCCTCCCCTTTATGCTCACACACAGCCAGGCCTGCAGGAAGTTCAACAGGGATGTCCACCCAGCCTCTGAGTTGTACAGAGTGGTGGTCAGCCTTTTCCACGCACACCTCTCTCCTGAACAGCCATGAACTTCAAGCAGCCTCCTGTGTGCACCCTGGACCTTTGACCCCAGGCATCCTGTGGGATTCCAGGACATCTGTGGCTCCCAGCCCTCCATTATGTCCTCAACCCCTACAACAAAAGCCCAGAGTCAGGACAATTCTCCTGCTGAAGCTGCTGCAGTCCTGCTGGGCCCTCTTTGTCCTGCCATCCCCTGTACCTGGGGCTGCTTCTCTCTTGCCTCCTTTGAGTCCCTTGTCCTCTCAGTGCAGCCTCCCAGGCCCCTGCACCCAAATTTCATTCCCCTGTCCCACCCTGATACCCCAACATGGTTTCTCTGCTTATTTTTCTTCAAAGGATTTACCCCCATCTGACACATCTTGCCTTTTTTTCTTATCAAGTTTCTTACCCATCCTCCATAACCTCTGTGAGGTCGGGGAGTTCTAAATTATCTGTCCTAAAGTCCTAGCAGCCAGATCGGTACCTGGCCCCTAAATAATAGTGATCAATGTTTGCTGAGTGAAGGAATTACAAGACCACAGAAACTTAAACACCAGTGGTGCTGCCAACAGCGTGGGAGACACTGGCTTCTCCTGGGTGTGTCCCTTCCTTCCGCCCAGGAGCCTCAGTTTTCAGGACCTCCTGGGACTCTTACCTGTCGCTTGAGGACTGTGAGCTGCCTGATGTCACCTTCAAGCCTGTCAGAGTCTGCCTGCATCATGGACAGCTTCTCCTGCTTCTCCAGGAGGGAGCTGTTCAGCAGTTTTTGAGTCTCTTGCAGTTCTAAGATGGTCTTGTTGCACTCCTGGGTGGCCTAGTAGATAGACAGCACTTGCTAGGCCCCTGCGCCCCAGTCATTTAGCAGACAGAGACAGGCTAAGGGGTCCCAGGTATCTTCTGGACATGCACTGGGCTGGGAACAGCTCAGCAGTCTTGAGCCAAGGCAGGGGCTGAGGCTAAGTCTGATGCATGAGGGAGAGGGGTGTGCCCGTGGAAAGGCTTCCAGTGGGGTGGGGGCCCCCTGCAGAGCCTCAGGACACATGGTGCCTCAGGTGGTGTCTGCAGCAGGGGTAGCAAGGATGAAGCCAGATGCCATCAAGGAAAACAGAGTTATTGAGAAAGAGGGATTAACAGCAATTGGCAGCTGATGCAGGGTCCAGAAAAAGATGAAGGCAGCGACTCTCCAGGACAGGCTGGGGACACAAAACTTTGGGACAAGACTGGCAGGATGAGGAAAAGGCCCTGTTTGTGCACACAAGGAGGGGCTCATGTTGGGAGTGGCCCATGGAGGCAGGAAGCCTTGGACACTGCCTGGTTGGGAGCCGGGCAGGGAATGTGAGGGGTCCTGCTGGGGGACACAGGAGGCTCCACATGAAAGTCTGGGGCCTCTGGGGCCACATTCTTAGATGTCCCTGTGGCCCCCACACTGTGCCTGGTTGTGGCTGCTGTTGCCTTTAACCTTCACCTCCCCAGGAGGCAGTTCCTGTTTCTTCTGCCTGGCAGATGCAGAGAGGCAGGCATGGAAAGGCTTTCTGTGCACACATAACCGCACAGCTGGTCAGCCAAGTGGTGGGACCAACCTGGGAAGTTTGGGGAGCCCAGCTTCTGGCCTGGTGATGGCTAGGAGAGTAAGCACTGGGGCCACACTGACGTGTCCCCTTGCAGGGCAAGGTACAGAGAACATTCTCAGTGGACATGGCCAGGTGGACAGGGATGCAGGCTCTGGTGGTGCCCAGTGTTCCCAGCAGGCTGTCTCCACCCAGCCACCACTGGGAGTTACACCCTTGTCACATGCCATGTTTCCTGGAGGCTATTTCTCTTATGCAAAAGGCAAAAATGGCTGCCTCAGGCCCTAGGCAAAGTGTGTTAGACCCCAAGACACATTTCTGGGGGCAGGCCCAGGATGGCACCAGGCAAGGGGTAATCAGGAAGCCCCTGCTGAGCATAGGCAATGTCACCACATCTCCCAGCAGGATCCAGCATACTGGTCACATGTCCCTTCACAGAGGGTGGTCACAGCCCAGAAGACACAGTGGCTTCTGTCACCAGGGCAGGACAGATTGGCTGGCCTCCATCCCTGCTACTCCCCACTGTCATGTCTCTGTCACAGCTGTGTCGCAGCAGTACGGACTGCAGTCCATGGAAATGAGCACAGAAGACTCGGCCAAGCAGACTGGATGGGTGGGAGCCATGTGTGACCACGGCCGGGAGGGGGACCCCAGGCAGCAGCATGAAAAGGGGGGAGAAGTGTCCTCAGGCCAGTCATGGGGGTGTTGTGGTCATTCACAAAGGGAAGAGGGACCCTAGCAGGGATATTGTGATACCCACCCCCAAGAGCAGACATGGAGCTGGGTCAGGAGTACTTTTCTAGAATATTCTTGGATCATGGAGGTAGAAAAAGACCAGGTAAATCCCACGTTTTCTCAGTGCTGCTCACCTTGTGGGTTTCCCTAATTTTCTGCTGCAGCTCAATCTGCTGGCGGTGGAAACCTATCCGGGTGAGCATCTTCTGGTCTGTCTTGCTCTGCCCTTCAGCCTGGGTTATGATGGTCTCTCTGCGGGCCACCACCATCTCCATGTCCCGGATCATCTTCTCCTGCTGCTTCAGCAGCTGCCCGTGCTTGACCTGGGGAAATATGACAGAGGGACTGGGCTGGTCCAGGATACCAGTTGTGCTGGAAGCTGTGGCCTCACCTGCCACAGCTTGCTCCCTGCTGGTGCCATCCTCCACAGGACTGGAGGGATACAGTGAGAGCCATGAGCAGTCTGTGGGAAGCAGATGTTGGTGGCACAAAAAGAACTCAGGTAATAGCCAGGTGTGGTAGTGCACACCTGTAATTCTAGCACTCTGGGCGGCTGAGGCAGGAGGATTGCAAGTTTGAGCCCTGTCTCAAAATAAAAAAGTGATAGCGATGTAGGTCAGTGCACAGGTCTTAGGTTTAGTTTCCTAGTACAGAACAAAACAAAACAACCTTAACCAAGAGAGGGCTGCCGGGGGGTGGGGGGGGAGAGAAAGACGGGAGCACTCAATTTGACTTGGGTGCATCCTGGGACAGCATAAGGCCATCATGGACAGGACATTTGGTGGTTTGGGTAGTAGTGGTACCAAGGCTAATTTCTTGGTTATGACAAATGCACCATAGACTGGTAAGACAGTGACCCAGGGAGAAGTTGAGGGATCTGCAGACTGCAGGTTGGGTTCTGTGAGATTGCCTGCAGGGCCATGAGGGAACTTTCTGGAGTCACGGAAATATCCTAAGTCTTGACTGTGGCCATGGCTACATGGGTATATATGAGCCTCAGAACCGATAGAACTGTATGTATAAAATAATCACATCATATTGGGTGTAAGCTGTGCCTTGACAATGCTGATTGAGAAGAAAGAAAACAGGTGAGAAAAACGTTCTGATAGATGGAACACTCGGACTTTGGGGGTGGCAGAAACAACCACTGTCATGTGATTTATTTTTTATGTTTTGTAATTGCAGGAAGTCGCAGCCTGCAGGAACACAGGAGCAGATTCCCACCCCTTATGTAGTTATGTGTCCTCCTGACAGGGACATGTTTAGAGATATATCTCGCATTCTAAAATAAGGCAACTTCCCTCAGTGATGTAATCCTAGGGAACTACCACTGTATTCCCCATTTCACCCCCTACTGGAACGTGTAAGGTGGCACATGACTATGTACAAGGGGTGACTGAAAAATATGGTTGTGTTTAAATTTTTAAAATTTATGAGGGCAAGAGTCACATTGTCATTAATGCCCTTCAAAATACTCCCTCTCACTTTGAACACATTTATCCCATCGTCCTCGCCACTTTCTGAAGCAGGTCTGGAAGTCTTCTCTCATGAATGTCTTTTATTGCACTGTTGTGGCTGCCTTATTCTGGATGAATTCAAAACCTGGACCTTTCATCATCATTTTGACTTTGGGGAAGGACCAGAAGTTACACCATGCCAGGTGGTGGATGAGGACACATTGTATTATTTTTACAAGCCTGCCTTTCCAGATGGCACTTGGCAGCCACATGCACAGTGTTGAAAAAAGGACTTCTGGAGCTGCTTCAGAAAGTGGCAAGAAGGATGGGATAGATGTATTTGAATTGAGGGGAAGTATTTTGTGGGGTGATTAATGCCAATATATCTTGTACTGTAATAAAATTTTAAAATATAAACACTCAACCTTATTTCTGAATACTCTTTGTATATATCCTTGTGGGTCTCTCTCTGGAGGACCGTTACTGTTTTGGAAAAACTCATCCGAGCATATGAGAACCATCCACCAAGAGTGGAAGCTGCCCAGAGATGGAAGAAGGACGAAGACAGGTCCAGGATTGTACCAAGTGCGATTTAGTGGGGACTTCTGGACAGAATAGTGTTGCAGGCAGCCGAAAGACAGATGGATCCCCACGAAGTCTCGCTACATATGAGGGACAAGATCGGACATCTCTCTGAACCTTATTATTGGATGAGGCTCTTCCTGTCTTTCCTGTTGTGAAATGTGGGGTCACAGCCAGCATTTTGTGTGGCGCTGGGGATGAAACCCAGGTTCTTATGAATGCTAACTATGTCCCCAGGTCTTTTTATTTTGAGACAGAGTTTCTCCATGTTGTCCAGGCTGGGCTTGAAATTTCAATCCTCCAGTCTTAACCTCTCAGAGTGCTGAAATTATAAGCATGTGCCACCACACCCAGTTTTCAATATGACAGTGTCTTGACTGCTTGGAGTAGGATTCGTAGGGATGGTAGGTCCATTAGGATTAGGATAATTGCTGGTAATACTGTTCAAATGTTTTCAATTTCCTATGCATCTATTGTATTGGTGTGGGTAAGTTTTGTTGATAACATCAGTGAAATGAGGTATAGTACTAATGTGCTATGAATTAAGAAAACAACTATTAATGTGTGGTCATGAAAGTACAGGAGTTCTTCTATGACAGGGGAGGTAGCATCTTGAAAGCCTAGTTGGTAGGGGTAAGCCATAAAGATGTATTGGAATTTAACCAATAATTTAACTTTGACAAAGTTATGTAATGTTTTTACTAATATCTTGGCTGTTAAGAAAGTCATAAAAGTTATGTGGCTGGCTTAAAACTATTTTTGGGGGGGTTCGATTCCTTCCTTTCTTATTATCAAGATTTGATATAGGTAGGTTCTTTGAATGTGTGATCTGGGGGAGGACACCCGTGTAGTCATTCTAGGTTTATTGAAGTTAATTCAATTTTTGTTACTACTCACTTGGATGCAAAAGCTTTTCAGATTATAAAAATTTTAACTATTACAGCGGTTAAAGAAATAAATGATCCTGAGGATGAAATAGTGTTTCAGAGCGCATAAAATAGTGTTTTGTGAAATGATATGTGTAACTGTGTGTGACCTCTGACTGAGGGTTTCATGACACTGTCATTACTTCCGTGCTGTAGGGACAGAGACAGACCTGAGGTAAGGGCCAGGTCAGGGGGCACAGTGCCTGAGGCCTGTGCTTGGTTGGAGTACAGGTGTCTGTGTGGGGTTGGGGTTGTCCCCAGGGCTCTCATCCATTGGCCGCTGGCCAGGGAGCCTGGTCCCCAAGCCACACAGTGTCCTGCCAGGCCCTGTCCACAACGCTGTCCTGTGCTCACCCTCATCCTGTGGATTTCCGCCTTCATGGTGCGGATTTCTGTCTGGCTGGCATCTGAATCCACTGAGGCGCGCATCTCTTTTGCCAGTTGTATTTTTTTCTCCCAAAGCATGATTTGATGTCTGTGGAGGTGCCAGAGATAGTGCCAGAGCTGGAGAAGTCCATTTCCTTCCAGAGCCTCACCCAGCCTCTGAGCTGGAGCGGCAGAGGCTCATGATGCTGAAAGTTTACTCTTTGGCTCCTTGCAGAAAAGCTTTGTCAGCACTTAAAATACACAGACCTCAGGCACACAGAGAGGGAGGTGAGGAAGAGGAGGAGGAGGAAGGAGAAGAGGAGAAAGATAAAAAGGATTGAGAGAGAGAAAGATATTGAGAAATGAACAAACATGAATATATAACGTCAGGAGCTGACAAAGTAAGTATAATTGATGGAAGTTGACTTAAGAAGTAAAAGCCTGAATAGATCTACGGCCTAAAGCTAGGAGGTGTAATAAAAAGATATGGTGAATTTAAAATTTTTTGAAATTTATTGCAATAAGACACACTGCTAATAATCTGCCTCAAAATCTTCCCCTTCACTTTGAACACACTTATCCCACTGTTCTTGCCACTTTCTGAAGCAGATTCTGGAAACTCTCTTTTGTGAGTGTCTGCAGTTATGCTGCTGTGGCTGCCTTGATGTTACGGTTCATGGTCATTTTGGTCCTGGGAAAGAGCCAGAAGTCGCAGGGTGCCATATTCAGTGAATAAAGTAGGTAAGGACACATCACAGTGTTTCCAGGAGTGCGCCTTTCTGAGGGATGGCGCTCAGTAGGAGCATTCACTGTCCCCATAGTTTTGATCAGACCTTATACAGACACTCAGGAAAGAGCACTTCTGGAACTGCTTCAGAAAGTGGCAAGCATGATGGGACAAGTGTGTTTGAAGTGAGGAAGAGTGTTTGGAGGGGAATCATGGCAATATGTCATTTACTGTAATACATTTTAAAAATTTAGACATTCGTTGTATATTTTGTTTGCTCTTTCTATTAAAATGTCACCAAAGACACATACCCCGAAAGCATTGGTCGCAGATGGTTTTAGGTGTGGGAAGGCCTATGAAGCTATAAGGAAAGGACCGTATCTTTGGGATCCACTCCCTCCAAGTGTGTTGTATACACTGAAGTACACCACAAGATGTGCAGCCAGCAACCATTCCAACCATTTCAATTCCATGCATGTGGAGCTAGAGAACCACATGCATTGCCATGGAAACATAGCCACAAATGTATAAAAACTGAGTCAAAGGAGATTTTTGCTAAAAGCATAACAAGAAAAATGTACCTACACAGTGTTTTCCTGGGAAAGGAGGAGAGTTGGAATCATGTTTTCCCCTTTCTCCTTTGCACATTGTTATGGTTTAAGATGCTTATGGCTGGGTGTTTGATAATCAGACACCATGAGAATAATGTACATTTTAACAAGTTTATGTCAAAGAAAGCTACTCAATTTTTACTGGTAATTGCCCTGGCTGGAAGGATGGCTGCCACCAAGGGTGGTAGACCAGAAGTCTGTGGTGACTTTCTGTGGTTCTTCTGAGATCTCTGAGGCAGACTCAGAGTCTCCCCCAGTGGTCCTAGTGAATGGTGGCCATACCCACAGGTATACTGCTGGGGTGGTGACATTTAGAGCTGACACAGGGAAGCGCCCAGGACTCACTCTGCCTCCACCAGGCCATTCAGAAGAATAGCCTTCTCTTCGCTGAGCTGGTTCAGTTTCTCTTGCATCTCAATGATCTCCCTCTCTGCGGCCTGCAGGGTGAAAACAGAACTGTGGGAAGGACTGGGGACCACAAACGCTGGGGTTGTAGCACCCAAGTCCCATCAGAGATGGAAGAGCTGAAGCCCAAATCAAGATCATGTGTGGCCAAGGGGACCCAGGTTGCACAGGACAGGGCGGGGCTGACCTTCAGTCCACGCACAAACTCTGTTTCGGTCACCACGTTACTGTGCTGCAGCTCCTCTGAGTTGTACCGGTTCTTGCTCAACAACAAGTTGAGCTTCTTCAGGTCATGGTCCAGATCCTTCATATGCCGGTCAATCTCCTTCTGTTCCCTCATCTCCTGCTCAATCTTGCCTGGAGAGAACAGAGGGCAGGGTCCTTGCCAAGGTGGAGCATTAAACCTTAGCAGAGGAGTCAGGGTTTGCTTCTCCCTCTCCCCTCTGGTCCTTCTTTGGGCCCCGACCTGAATCACATCCTTGCTGGCCTGGAGGGCAGGCTAGGAGGTCTCTTCTTGGTGCTACTCTCCCAAAGCCTTGTCCTTTAGGGGAACCTCAGGGATCCCAAACTGAAGGCTCAGTGAGTGCGGTATGGGAGAATGATGCAGGAGGGCTGGGCACCTTCCCTCAGGTGGGGACATGGGTGTCAAACACCTCTGGTCTCTGGGAAAGGCAGACCCAGACCCCAGCCTAGCAGGCAAGATCTGGGCAGGGCAGAGCTGACAGATATTCTTGACATCAAGATGGAAAAAGGACAGCAAATATATGTATTCTGTCCAACTCCAAGGTTCTCTGCCTCACTCACCCCGACAGATCTCACCCTATATCCACGCTCACTGCTTTAGCCAGCTCTGGCTTTCCTACAGCTGCATCCTGCTGACAGCTCTGTGTGTCTTGTATACCCTCCCCCCTCCAATGAGCTGGCCAGGGGGCCCCAAGAGCAAGGCAGGAGGCAGCCAGGCCCCTGAGCAATCCAGGACATCTCAGGAGCTGGCATACGGTAGGCAATAAACTAAGAAAGACATGCCGCCCTCTTGAACCCTGGCACTTGGGCAGACGGGGGTGAAGTGGGTAGGGTGAGATGATAGCCTAGGGGACCAGGGAGTTTTCTGAGCCTGGATGTAAGGGATGCTAGGATGTCAGCTGGCCTGAGCTTGGGGACAACCACAGCCTTCACATCAGTGCTTCCCTCTAAGGGCCCTGCTTTTCAGAGCAGCAGTGCCATGTTCCTCTCTCCAGTGCCATCTCCCTCTCTCTAGGGAGCTCAGAGTCTGTGACCTCTGACAGGTTCAGTCCATGTTGTCATTCCTCACTGTGGCTGCAAAACCAGCAGCTGGGCAAGGCTCATACTTATGAAAGAAGTGACCTAAGTGTTTCTGTTGCTCACTTTTAAGGCTGCATGGGAACCCAGCATTGCATCCACCTTGTGGGCCCCTCCCCAAGAGGATGCCCTCATCGGGGCTGCAGGAGGCAGGGTGGGTCTGAGGGTACACAACATGGCTCACTCTCTGTGCGCAGCTTCTTCTGCTCCAAGATGTGGACCTCCTTCTTGAGCTTGTCCAGGGACACCAGCTGCTCCTCACGGTCCTGCGTAACTTTGACCAGCTCCTGCTGCAGGCGGAGCCAGGTGACTTGGGCCTGAGTCACATTGGTGTTGTGCTCTTCAGTCAGCTTGGTCAGCCTTTTGATCTCCAGCTCCAGGGGCCCTACTTCTTCCCCCTAGCAGGAACATTGACCAGAAAACAACGTGAGCCTCAGGGCTCAAATGTCTCCTTTTGAGTGGCTGCAGAGGCCCAGGCATTTACTCTAGTAGTTCTGCTACCTCTCAGGAAGGCTAGGAGACTCCATTGGTTCCCTGGTCTGAGGCCCCAGGTCTTCCCACAAATGAGGCCTCCCATCTCCCTCCCCTATTGGAACACTGTCCTCTGTAGCAGGCCATCAAGGCTCAGGGACTTTGCTGCCTGAGGAGCCATTGGATTGTATGAGTTTTAGAGTTAAACGGGGCTGTACAGTGTAGGGGCCCAAGTGAGTGCTCACTCTGCTGCCCCTCCAGGAGCCCATAGTGTCCTTGGGTCACAGATGCCTGTGATGCACAGGAATAATGAGCCTCAGATTTATTAGACCACTTTCCTCAGTTCAGGAGCAGCGGGTGAAACCCAGCCCACTGCTGTCTGTATGGCCCACAAGCCATTAACAAAATCAAAAGCAGAAGACTGCTCAGGGCCAGGTGAAAAGCTCCCTTCTGGCTGCAAAGGTTGTGTAGGACATCAGGCCTATGGTGCCTATGACTTTAGGGTCGGCCTGAGCAGAGCAACCTTTGCCAGGAGTGTCCTCACACTTGCAAACAGGAAGGGAAAGAAAGCTGACTATGCCCTCCAAGTGCATTTCTGAATGTAACAAGTCCTGAAGGGGGCCCTGCTCCCAGCAGGCACAGAGCCAGCCAAGTTGCCTCTCCCCATCACAGGCCTTACCCCCAGCTCAGAAACCATCTGCTCCAGCTGCTTGTTGTGGAAGTTGATGAGATCTTGCTTCCTCTCAATCAGGATTGTGCGCCTGGAGATCTCGTTCTCACTGTTGGTGATGAGGTCATTGACTTTCTTCACCTCCTGGTCCAGTTCAGTCAGCGTCTTCTGATGCATGTCCAGCCTGCAGCTGGTGTTGGTGATGTCTAGGGTGGCCTGTGCGATGTCACCGTCAATTTTGGAAAGATGTGTCATCTGAGTTAGGAACAAGGAAGGGGGAAAGGTGAGCATTTCCCCCTGGGTCAGCCTAGGTGAGTTTGCTGTCTCACTTCCTTGCCTCTCTGCACGCTTGTCAGGAGAAATTCCAAAGGAACAACTGGGTGAGAAGGTTCACAGCCAAGCCTCCACCTTAGAAACCTCGTCAGGACCTGTGGGCTGCAACCTAGATGGTGCCTTCTTACAAAAAAAGAGAGATTACTCTGTTGTTTTTCCTTATTAAACAGACAAAGCCTGGCTTGCAGATATGATCCCACACTTAGAAAACTCTATCAAAAAATGGTTCAGGCGTATAAGTGAATTCAGCAATGCAGTAGGATATGAAATTAAGCATTAAAAATCAATAGCTTTACTGTATACCAATAATGAACTAACTGATAAAGAATTCAGAAAAACAATTCCATTCACAGTAGCTTAAATAAAATAAAATACTGAGGGATCAATCTAAGGGAATGAAAGAGCTCTACAATGAAAATTTCAGAACACTGAAAAAATTGAGGAAAGCACCAGAAGATGGAAAAAACTCCCATGTTCATGGATTGGCAGGATTAATATTGCCAAAATGACCATACTACAAAAAGCAGTCCCCAGACTCAATACAATCTCCATCAAAATACCAATGACAAGAGGTCCAACATGGCTGACTGGAGGGGAACTTGAGTCTGAGATTCACTGAAAATACCGGTCCTCTGAAACAGAGGTGGTAGGTACCTTTAACCTGAAATGGAAAATTAATCTGAAGGATGGTACATATACATCAAACCAAATATCTGGATTGCTGAAAAGTGGACCTGGTGCCACCATAGCTGGTCCACACTGTTCTGGCCACTGCTTCTCCAGGAAACAGATATCAAGACAGTGTCCCAGATGGTCCAAGGGAAAGCCCGAGTGCTGCAGAGGTCACATTTCTGTGACAGAATTTGCATATATGGGCCCCTTCTCTCCACCCACCCCTGGGAATGCTACTCCTCCGTAGCATCTGCTCCAGTGCTCACCGTGGGCAAGAGAAACCCATCTCACCCTAGGCAGAGAGATGGTAAACACAGCAAGTGGTCTCGGTGAGCCCATCGGCAGAGTATCTCTAAGGAACACATCCCTGAAGACAGGGAGGAGGAAACTAGCTGATCAGCTGGTCCAGAATGAGCTCTTCCCTGTCCTTTCTGCAAAGACCAGAAAAATCTGAGGAGGAAATCCCGAACCCTGAGCACTGTGATGCTCAGTGGGGCTGGGGCGAGTCCCCAAACTAAGCCCAGGGACCATGCCAGATTCTGCTTGCTGGCTGCAAAGGGGAATGCATAAGACTAGGTAAGTTTGGAATTTGAGTGCAAAGGTAAAGATGGGACACATTGGGGCAGAGAACTGCTTGTAAACAAAGATGGAAAACAATACCACAACCCCCAAAGCAAGCAGGGATTGCAGTTTTACTTTCAGAAAAAGTAAACTTCAAGTTAAAACTGATCAGAAGAGCATACCAGTCAAGGGAACAATCCAACAAGAAGAGCTAACACTTGTAAATATATATGCATGAAATACTGGATCAACTAACTTCATAAAACAAATACTGCTGGACATAACATTTCAAATAAACATAATCATAGTGGGTGACCTCAATACTCCACAAAAAGGCAGATAAACAAAAAATCAACAAAGACATATCAGAGCTGAACCACACCCTTGAACAACTGGACTTAATTATCTATAGGGTGTTTTAACCCACTACAACAGAGTATACATTCTTCTCAGGAGAACTCAGAACTTTCTCTAAAGTAGACCACACACTAGTTCACAAATCTGCTTAAATAAGTACAAAAGAATATAACTGCCCCGTGTTTACTATCAGACTATTATGCATTGAAACTACAAATCAATCACAAAAGAAAGTATAGAAAATTTATAAACTCCTGGGAGAGTTAAAGACATCATATTACAGTGATACATGTTTACTAATGCTTACAGCAGCACAATTCATAATAGTTAAATCTTGGAAGCAGCCTGCATGTCCATCAAGAGATGAATAGAAAGAAAATGTGGTATGTATACACAATGGAATAATACTCAGCTCTAAAAAAAGAATAAATTTGAGACATTTGTAGGAAAATGGATCCACCTTGAAAACATGATATTAGCGACATAAATCAGGCACAAAGCTTAAATACCTCATGGTTTCTCTCATTTGAGCAATCCAAGGTATAAAGTAAGGAACAAAATGATCTAAGGAAACAGGGAGATAGATTTTATGCAAATGGGAAGGGGACCAAGAGACCAAAGGTGGGAGGAGGGGAGAGAGGAAGGAGACATAAAAAGGTGTAAAATGTGTCATGTACATGTACCAACTGCCCACAATAAATATAATCATTATATGCCACAAACATGAGCTAAGAAACAGTAATGATGATGATGATGATGAAAATGGGGAAGGGGATCTACAGGCAGAGGGAAGTGGGTGTCGAGAGGAAGACGAACAAAAAGAAGGTATGTTAAGTACATGCACCTTATTCCCTAGGATGAATGTAAACATCACATATAGCAGGCAAGTACTATGAAAAAGTTTTCAAATAATTTTTTAAAAACCAATGACATCATTCACGGAACCAGAAAAAAAGTCCTAAAATTCATATGGAAAGACAAAAGACCCAGAATAGCCAAAATAAACCTAGACAAAAGAGCAAGGCTGGAGGTATCATCATACCATGTGCTTGCCGCGCAGGTACTTGTGCCACTGAGCTATATTCCCAGCCCCCACATTTCCAATTATACTACAAAGTCATAGTAATGAAAACAGCATGGCAGTGGCATAAAAATATACACATTGGCCAATGGAACAGAATAGAGGTCATGGACACAAACCCACACAACTACAGCTGTCTAATTCTTGGCAGAGGAGTGAAATATATGTTGGGGATAAGACAACCTCTCTAACAAATGGTGCTGGGGAAACGATATCCACTGGTAGAAGGCTGAAACTAGATTCCTATTTCTCACCTTGTATAACAATCAATTCAAAATGACTCAGAGATCTCTGTAGATGACCTGAAACTTTGAAACTGCTAAAAGAAAACAGAGCAAACACTTGAAGCCACGGGTGTGGAGAAGGACATTCTTTAGTTACTTTTTCAGTGTTTTGCCACAGGCCTGACCAAGCCATGATTGTTGGGTTCTGGAGGAAGTCTAGCAAAACCATAGGTGCAAAGGAAAAGTTTGCTGAATCTGTGTCCTTGTGGAAAGCTGCAAGGTCAACACTAAATGCTTTGCTGAGATATGCCTGAAGGAATAATAACATGATAAGACTTAACTAGTCAAGAGTACAGCACAGTCCCAGTCCGCTTTGTGTTTAAGGGGCTGGAGGCAGGGCATTGGCGAGAGGAGTTTATCCTGTGGACATAATGACTTTGTATCTGAATGTGTTTCCTGCATCCCTTTGATTTCAAGGCCGTTTAAGAGTAGTTTTACTTTAGACTTCTGATGAGACATCCCTGGCCAGCACATATAGGACCAACGCGCTGAGACACAGCTGGAATCTCGTGAGCTTTTTAGAGCAAGCATAGAGAGCACGGACGCCTCGATCCTTCCCGCCTCCCGAGCCGGCGCAGCCCCCCGGCGACTCCCGACAGAGATCGGCTTGTTAGCGGCGGAGACGCCCGGCAGTCCCACGTTTCGCGCGTGTCGGGCGAGCCGCGCGGGAGAGAGGGATTTGCTGGGTCCTGGCGCCCCGAGAATACAGACAGCTCGATCCCTCCCGCCGCCCCCCCACCCGGCGCAGCTCTCCGGCGACTCCCGACAGAGAGCGGCGGCAACGCCCAGCGGTCTCACGTTTCGTGCGCATCGGGCGAGCCGCGCAGAAAGCCCCAAAGGATAGACTGGCACCTTGGAACCTTCAAGCCTGCAGGTACTCCAATAACTGGTGAGATATCGGCGCTCGCGACCAGATCACCAAGTGGGGGAGGAGATCCATCCCTATACCTGCAGGGAACCCTGGGAGGGTGGGGGAGCAGTCTTACACACCTCACCCAGGTCACTAGGTAGGGAGTA
>PVLD010028227.1:0-19684 GCA_004027595.1 Dinomys branickii
GTTTTTCCCTGGATGGAGATTTTCCCCGACTCAGAAATCCCGCCGGCCGGTCGCTGTTGCTCCAGTTCGCGCAGCGCTGGCTGCGGGGTGGGGTTCTGAGCGGGATCCCGGAGCGCTGCCCGGTTTGGTGCAGTTTGTCCCAGTAGCGCGTTCTCTGTCGGGTTCAGGAGCTGAAGCCGTTCTTCCCTCCACACTCGCTGTCTCGGCTGGTCATCTTCTTCCCGGAAGTCCTTATTTCTGTCTTCATATTGTTATATTTCATTGTTTGGGTGGTAATCCTCTGGGAGGTTCTCTCTCTGCTGCCTACCCGGTCGCCATCTTCCCGGAAGTCCGCCCGCATCAATGTTAATAGCAATACTATTATTCACAGTGTCAAAAAGTGGGAACAAGCCATGTGTCCATCAATGAATGATCGAATAAACAAAATGTGGTACAGCCACACCATGGCTTACCATTTGGCCTTAGAAAGGGACTTCTGACACATGCTACAACATAGACAAACCTTGAGGATCTCATACTAAGTTAAATAAGCCTGGCAAAAAATGACAAGTACTGCATGATTGCATTTATGTGAAGTACCTAGAATAATCAAATTTATAGACAGAGAGAAGAATGGTGGTTACCTGGGGCCCTTTGTGGGAGGGCAATATGGAGCTACTGATTAATGTGTAGTTTCTGTTTGGAATGACAAGAAGTTCTGGAAATGGATAGTGCTGGTTGCACAATGTAAATGTCCTCAGTGCCACTGAACTATACATTTTTAAATGGTTAAAATGACAAACACTATGTTATGTATATTTTATTATAATTTCTTTTCAAAAACCATAAAGGGAGTGTGGGAGACAGTGAGACATTTGCCTGGGCTCCTAGTGATGGTCTCATTTAAGCTGGTTCTTCCTTGTAATGCCTGCAAATCAAAGTTTTTATTGTTAACCATAAGAAGTAAGCATTCGTTTTGACATGGCCTAACATCTTCATATAACTCTTTACACAAAAGGCTGCTAAGACTGTTTGGTCTGGGTAGAGGCACTAGATGTTTGGAGGTTTAGAGTTCTGACACCCTAGGGTGAGAAAAGATTTACTATACCTTTTCACTATTCCTTTACTTATTTTTTGAAATACTAAGGTTAAAATGAATGTTAAAACCAAGGACTCCTGAACTTCTTTGCAAAGATTCCTGAAATTAAAGATAGAGCAAAATTTAATTTCCTGTACTTCCTTTATTCAAAGGATATAAAGACAATGTTTCTTATCAGAAGCATTAATCAGATGACTACCAAAGTATTTTTCAACTTGAAATTCTATCCATCCCTTTCAGGGTATCAATTTTGTTAACTATTAAATCTCCCTCCCACTTAATCACCACAAACACAGTATTTCCCACTAGTCAGGGGACAAAACATGGGTATTGCTGTTTCCCATCACTGGTGCTTTCATACTTGGGCTTGGCATAAAAAAGGAATTAGAACTATGCCAAAGAAGAAGTTATCAAGATACTTATTAAATTATATTTATTGTCATATATAAAGAACTACTGATATCAAATTATACAGACAGTACAATTTTAACTACCAATCCTTCATCTCAGGTGTGACTGAGTTTGGGTCTTGCTCTAGCTCATTTACACTGTTTTAATCTTAGATCCTCCCCGGGCAAATTGTGAATATATATATATGATAACTGTTGTGCCAATATCTCAGTTCAAAAGTCTAGTTTTCACAGACTCCTTTGCAGCCAACTTGGTCATACAATTAAGTTCTACTCAACGCAAACTGTTGTGTCACTTTCTGGAAGATTTCTTAGCTAGAAGATACACTTCCTTGCCTGTCCCTTTGTCTCCTTCTGGGAAGTGATTTGGAAGACAGAAGGCATGCATGGAAGATGGTGGCACACAGAGAGAGGAGGCGGGTCCTAATAGAATCCTGGGCTTCCATCCCAGACCTGGCGCCCTCCTGAAGATTTCTTTTATGTGGAAAAACAAAAATAAAAAACTACCATCCACAGAGGACTGGATTAAAAAACTGTGGCATTTTTATATAATGGAATATTACTCAGCTATAAAGAGGAACAGATTTGGGGCCTTTGTAGGCAAATGGTCACAATTAGACACCATACTCATAAGTGAAATAAATCAGAGGTACATGTGCAAGCACTGTATTGTGTCACTGGTGTAAGAATCTGAGGGTGGGAATATAAACTAAGAGACATGAAGGAAATCTGTTCAAAAGTAAAGAACAGATGGGATGAGGGAAAGGAGAAAAGAAAGAGACAAAAATGTATGTATGTTTGTACATATATACATATGTGCAGGATGGCTAACATGGTTCTACTATTGTCTTATGTCACTTGATGGTAAGGAATAGTTGATGACTGGTTGTTTGATCAGTCTTGTATGTCTACATGTGTTTTCCTGAGCATACACTTTGAAGTTATCAATCTGCAATGCAACAACTATTGTTGTTTTCCTGCTGCTTTGTCTATAATTCCAATTCTGATTATACTGTTATTGTGCTACTTTGTGTCTCTTTGTTAATGCTTTCTGCTTTTTTTGTTTTGGTTTATGTGTTTTGTTGTTGTTGTTGTTGTTGATGTAGTTCTTTTTCTTTCACACTTTAAAAAGAAAAATTATATAAAAAAATGAAAAAGGAAGGAAGGGATAATTATCTATGTATGTAAGTAAGTATGTATGTATATGCAGCATATCTAACATAGTTGTACTGCAGACTTAGGTCACTTTATTGTAAGGAATAGTTGATGATTATTTGTTTAATCAATTTTGCATGTCTATATCTGTTTTCCTGAATATACACTTCGAAGTTATCAATATGTAATGCAACAACCATTGTTGATTCCCTGTCACCTTGTCTGTAACTCAGTTTTGATTGTACTATTCTTATGCTACTTTGTGTCTGTTTGTTAATATGTTTTTGTTTCTTTTAAAATAAAAGTGAAAAAAAATGAAAATAAAAATAAAAATAAAAAACTATGTATTGTGTGGTTGAGCCACTGGTATCGGGAGTTTTGTTGTATGCTATTTATATAAGCTTTCTTTCTCTTTCTGCTGCATGTTATTTCTTCCTTGTGCTCACCTTTTCTGTAATTCCTGTATTTCTGTACACTGTGATGCACTGTTTATTGGAGGCTTTAGCTTTTCTGCAAGCCATGCCTTCTGTAATTGACTCTCCTTTTTACTATGGTTGATACTAGGTGCTCTCCTCTATCTCTGGCTTCTGTGGCTGCTTTATCAGCCTATTATGCAACAGTCTACACTAAACACTGCACCCACCAGAGTTATGCTGTTTTACAATTAGTTCCCAATAAGAATGTCAACTCCAAGAAGACAAGGACAACCTGGTTCATGGCTATACTCCTAAAATTTAGAATGAGGCCTAATTTCTAGTAACTACTTCATAAATATTTCTTCTGCTTTACTTAGTAAATATTTTTAAAGATTCTATAATGTTCCAGGTGCCTTTATGGGTACTAGGGACAAATCAGTGCACAAAATAGACAAAAATCACTTCCTGGTGGCACTTACATTTTAGAGTGGGAAAAATAAACAGTAAACATAAAAACAACCCATCAATTAATAAAAATTTATTTTAAAAATAAATACATAAAAAATAGAAAGGTATGAAATCTATTATTTTAGCAGGAGAGAGATGCTACAGAAAATCAGATCAGGGAATAGGGGATTGGAAAATCACTACAGAGAAAGGTGGGAAGGGAAAGAGGTCAAATTTTAACAAGAGTAAGAATTTCCCTTACAAAAGGCAAAAGCCTTTGTTTGAGCAAAATCTTGAAGGTAGAAAGGAAGGTAACCACTCAGAAATCCCAGGAAAGAATATTCTAGGCAGCTAATACAATGAAGGCACAACCAGTATAAAGGCCCTGTGGCTTCAAGGAACAAAGAGGAAGACAGTGGGCTTAGAGAAGAGTAAGCAGGGAGCAGGGAGGTGTAAGAAGAGGTCAAAAAATCTTGAACCTTGCAGTGCAATTCCCATTCTTTGGCTATGATTCTGCAATACTTGGGGAGTCGCTTCAGAGCTTGGATCTGAAGACAGGCTGTGGCTTGAATTCTAGAACGCTCTTGCTGCTATGTCAGACACATACTTTAAAGAAGTAAGAATGGAGGAAGAGAGACCCATTAGAACTTCAATAATCAGACAGTTAAAAGCTTGGACCAGGATGTAGTGAAAGGTGGAGGGAAATGATCAGATTCTAGGAAAGCAAAGGAACCTTTCAGCCAATTGGATATGAAGTACAAAAAAAGAAATCAAGGACAAGTCCAAGATTTTTAACCTGGGCAGCTAGAAGAATGGTGTTGCCATTACCTAAAACAGTGAAATCTGCAGGTGGGGTAGACTTGGAGGAAGACTTTAGTACAGCCACATGAGATGCTGGTATCTATTAGACACTCCAGCAGAGGGGTCCAGCAGGCAGTGGATATACATTGGGAGCGCAAACAGAAACACTGCGTTAAGAGTATAGATTTTGGGAGGGGGAAAAAGGGGCATGAACTTGGAGTCATGATTAAGGGAATAAAGGCTCTGAACAATGTTAAAAACATTTTCCTTTCTGCAAGAAATGTTAATATTTATGGCTGAAGAAATAGATAGACTGATAGACCCTCAGTCTGCAGGGAGTGGGAAGGACAGGACCCAGTAGGAGGGAGGGCAAGCGGTGCAGTTGTGAAGTGTCAGGTTGGACTACACCTTAGGAACATCCCAGGCCCCAGCCAGAAGCTGTAATTGTAAGACACAGTACGCAAGGAAAGGCCAGTCCTGTTCTCTATGTGCAAACCAGAAAGTGGCAGCCTTGTCAAAGGAGAAAAGACTGCGTTTGCTAAGCTCCTGGGGCAGAAAGCAGGTCTGCAAATACCACAATTTGACGATGTTTGAGGCTCTCCCTGAAGGGTTAATATTGGAAGCTTGACCCCTAGTGTGGCAATGTTGAGATGGTGCAGAACCTTTATTAAGTGAAGCCCAGTGGAGGATGACGAGGCCCTTGAGGACACTGCCTCTGGAAGGGTTCCTCTGCAGTTAGTTTTCAAGAGCAAGTATGGCTGTGCCCTAGTCATTGTGGTTCCTGGCTCCTCATTTATTTCTCCCTCTTACGGGTTCTGTTTCCATGATGCCACACACCCTCAGGTGATCATCATGGGGATGCTCACCAGAGCCAAGCAGGTGCCTGCACCATGTTCTTGAACCTGTAAAACTGTTGAGCTAAAGAAATTTCTCTGCTTTGTACACTACCCAGCTTCTGGTATTTTGTAATAGCAATGTAAATCTGATACACAAAGTCTATCAGTGTTTATTTCCTACTAGTTACCGCTAAACATACCAGAAAAGATTTTTAAAAGATTGGCATATCCTTTCAAACTTCTACTACACACACACACACACACACACACACACAATTTTATAAAATGTTACTTTATCAGATCTTGTTTTCCCCCAGAAGACACTAAGTTTTGTTCCCAAAATATTAAAGCAGTTTTTTGTTTGTTTGTTTGGCACATGATTAACAGGCATACAAGGCCAATGAAGATCACTGGGCCCAAGACTTGGGTATAATGGGAAACGATTAAGTGCATGTGCCAGATTTTATTACAGTGCTTGGAACGTGCTGCCGACTTTCCATAATCTATGGTGGCAGTCTGTCTTTTCAGTGAGATTAACAGGCTCTACAATGCAGACATTCCTCTTGTCTTTGTGTGGCACCTGGTGTTCTGTTGCATTAAACATTAACCAAGTATTTGTTGGCTCATGACTGTTATAAGACAGAAAAAGAAAAAAAATAGTCATGGAGGCTTGGTAGAAAAGCTGCAGCATGCAGTACACCTATATGACTGGCTTGGGAGCTATAAACAAGAAGAAAAAATATAATGTAACAAAATGTTCTCAACACTTATTTACTTAGAAGAAACTGAAAAATTGTGATTTGGAAGGTATTGGTAGTGTCTGCTAAATTGTCTGTTATTAAATATATTGTCAAGGGAACAAACGCTTTTGTTGCATATTATAAAGAAGCAAAACAAAACAAAAACAGCTTTAAACCAAACACCAAGAGGAGAGAGAAAGAGGAAACGACATTTTAAAAATCATTTATTAAAATGGCAGTTGCTGGTTTGCTTTTATGTCTATATCTATTAGAAGACAGTGAAGGCAACAAAAACTAATAAGCCCTAAGTGTTTCAAACCATATACACTATTTTAATTCAAGAATGAACTATTGTCTTATGTAGTCATTGTTTTTACAACACCTACATGGAATACTTCGCTGAATTTCCTTGAAGGATTTAATAAAAGCTTAGAAAAATAATTTTTCTGCAGGAGCATTTCCAACAAGCCAGTTATGGTAAACTGTAACCTCACAGAACAGAGCAGCTTCCCGGCACGCCTGTGTACAGTGGAAATACTGGTGCGATGCTTTAAAGCATGGGGCAAAGCAGGCAGGAAGACTCTCGGTTTCCAAGAAACCACAAGAAATGATACATGAGGTACAATATCAGAACCCTTACCACTGGATAAACCAGGAGAGACGCGACTAAAGGTGACTCTAGGGCCAGTCTCCTCAACCTTTTCCCCATTAGCATGTCTGTCACAGCTGCTCTGCTGCCACTGTCCTCCTCCCAGTTTCATTCCCCTTGACTGCGCCTAGAGGAGCTTTTCGCCAGTCTCACACTCACAATTACTTCATTTCACCAGCTCCTGAATGCCTGTAGCTGTCGGAGAGCAGGAGCATCGCCTTTCTCGCTTCTACATCCCCAGTGCCTGGCACACACAGGGCCCTCAATAGATGTGGTTGAATAGAGAATAAGGCATGACATGCAAACTGCTTCACAACCTGGCCCCCATCTGCTCAGTGCAGCCTCAATTTCCCGAGCCCCACCAAGTGACAGAGCAGTTCTGTGCCTGATACATGGTGCACTTTACCTTCCTCTTTTTATTAACACACTGTACCAATTAGTAGGATTCACTGTAATCTGTCTACACACGTTATCTATGGTGCACTGATCATGTCCATGCATCCTTCCACCTCCCATTTCCCTACCTCCTCCCCTTCCTTCCTAATACTCCCTCTTCTACTTTCTGGGTAACTTGTTTTTGGTTTCTACATATGAAAGAAAACCTGCAACATTTGTCTTTGTGTGTCAGACTTACTTTGCTAATCATGACAATATACAGCGCTATCCATTTTATTGCAAATGACAGGATTTTATTTTTCTTAGTAGTTTGAGGAATCCCCATAGCATAATCCATAGCCACTTTACTAGTTTATGTTCCTAAAAACAGTGTTTAAGAGTTTGTTTTTCTCTATGTCCCTGTCAGCATGTTATTTTTGTCTGCTAATACCCACTCTGACTGGTGTGAGATGGAATTTTCCTGTAGTTTTGACCTACATTTCCCTGGTGACTAATGATATTGAACATTTTTCATATGCTAATTGGCCACTTGGATCCTTTTGAGTAGTGTCTATTCAGATCATTTACTTATATTTTAACTGGATTACTTGGGAGGGTTGTTATGTTTTTTGAATTCTTGTGCTCTACAGTATGTATTGATATCCAGTATCGTAATGCTTCCAGTTCGGTTCATTTTATGTAAGAAGATTTGGCTGTTCAGGATCTTTTCTACTTCCATATAATCTTTAGGGTTTTTTTTTTCAGTTCTATAAAAAATATCATTGGAATTTAGGTGGGGATTGCATCAAATTTGTAGACTGCTTTGGGCAACATGGACATTTTAACAATGTTATTTCTTCAAGCCAGGGATATAGTTCAGCGTCACAAGTGCCTACCTGACAATATTAATTCTTCCAATTCATGAACATGGGAGATCTTTAGATCTACTTTTTGGTTTTATTTAGTACTGGGAACTGAACCCAGAGCCTTTGCATTTAAGTATATTCCAGCCTTTTTTTAAAACAAGATCTAAATTCCTAAATTGCTCATGCTAGGCATGAACTTATGATCCACCTGCCTCAGCCTCCAAGAGTGCTGGGATTACAAGCATGCACCACCTTTCCCAGTGTCTTTACATCATTTAATGTCTCAAATTTCTTTCAATGTTTTGTAATTTTTATTATAGATATCATTAAGATCCTTAAGTTTACTCCTAGCTGCTTTCTTTTGTAGCAATTGTGAATGGGATTATTTTCCTCATTTCTTCTTCAATGGGTTCATTATTTGTGTATATATAGAAAATCTACTGATTTTTCTATGTTGATTTTTGTATCCTGGTGCTTCCCTTAATTTCTTTTTCATTTCTGATAGTATTTGGTAGAATCTCTAGGTGTTCCTATGTCTGTTAACTCCACTTCAGCTACAGTATAATTCAACAATGATTTCTATGTTGATGGTTTTGGATGGTCTATTGATGGGAAGAGGGTAATCAAGTTCCTATCATTTATTGGGGTCTATCACCCCTTTTATGCTAGTAATGCTTGTTTTATAAAACTGGGTGTCCCACTGTTCAAGTAGATTTACAATTGTTATATCTTCTTGATGAATTGATCTCTTGATCAGAGCACAGTGTCCTTCTTTGACTCGTTACAGTTTTGGTCATAAAGTCTATTTCATCAGATATAAGTACAGCTATTCCTGTATGCTTTTGCATTTGCTTGAATTTTTGTTTCCTATCTTTTCAATGTCAGTCTGTGCATATGTTGGTTAAAAGGCAAACTGAGTTTCTTATCGTCATTAAATTGTTGGGTCTTATTTTTGTGCATCTACTTCTCTAGTGGGATTTATTCTTTCATGAGCTTTCATAGTGGTGTTTATTGTTCTCTCTCCTCTAGTTATAAGATTCCCTTAATCATCTTTTGTAATGCTGCACTAGTGATCATGAATTGGTTTAGTTTTTGCTTATCTTGAAAGTTCTTTATTTCTACCTCAATTTTGAAGGATTGCATTGCCAGGTAATAATAGCAGTTGGCAATTATTTTCTTTTAGGAGCTGAAAAACATCATTCCATGACTTCCTAGCCTTTCTGCTTTGAAATCTGCTATTAATCTGATGAGTTTACCTTTAAACGTGAGTTGGAGCATCTCTTTTGTGGATTTTAATATCCTTTCATTGTCCTGAATTTTTGAGTTTGACTATAACATGTCTTGGAGAAGTTCTTTCCTTGTATTCACGTGAGGTTCTAAAGGCTTTTATTATCTGGATACCCATATCTTTCCTAAGTTTGGCAATTTTCTATTTCATTAGTCAGGTTTTTAATGCTCTTAACCTTTCTTTCTTCTTTCTCAGGTATGCCAATTAGGTGACTGTTTGAATGTTTCATGGCATTCAAGAGATCTTGAAGTAGCCAACTGATTTCTTATATTTTCTGCTTCAATTCTGATTGCATGTAATACTTGAACATGCCTGTCTTAAAGCTCCAAAGTTCTTTCTTTTATTCATGTATATCTGTTGCTGAGGGGTTTTTGTTGTTTTGGTTTCATTTGTTTTGGTTTGGTTTGTTTTGGTTTGGTTTGGTTTGGTTTGAGACAGTCTCGCTATGTAGCCAAGGCTGTCCTCAAACTCATGGCGATCCTCTTGCCTCAGCCTCCCAAGTGCTGGGATTGCAGGCATGTGACCCCGTGGCCAGCTATTGTTGAGGCTTTAAACATTTTTTTAACTGACTTAAGCTTTTCAATTCCAAGATTTCTGTTTGCCTTTTTCATTAACTCTAGCTCCTTGCTGAGTTCACCATTCATATCTTGCAGAGTTTCCCTCAATTCACTCAGCTGTTCATTTGTATCCTTTTATAATGGATCATTTTCAGTACCACTCCTTTGAATGATCAAGCATTACATCTACAGCAATATCTTTGCAATTTGTTACTATAAAGTTATGAACATTAGGAGGTGGCACATTATCTTATTTATCCTTCTTGTGTTTCTGTGTGGAGATTTGCACACCCATTGGAAGTTATCTGTTTTGCTTTTATGACTATCACAGTAAGGCTCTTTTCCTATGTGTCTTCAGGTATGTTTGTTGAGTTTATTTACAAATCAACATTATAGTATAATCCCCTTATAACTTCTTTGCTATGATTAATGAATTTAGGCACAGTATACGCTGTATCAGTGACTGAGAAACCCACAGTTTCTGCAGCTCTTACAGAGTGGATGTGCTCTGATACTTCAGGAAGTTTTAGTGCGGATAGTAGAGTATGTAGCCTTCTATGGTTACTTCCTATAGTGGGAGTCATAGTCTCTGTCATATGATGGGGTTTCCAGGCACTTGTGCACAGTGGGGCTGTTATTTGAAAGTAATCCAGACACTCTTTGTTCTGGTTGCGGTGAAGGGTCTGAAGCACCTGTGTTCTAATTAGACACTAGCATACTGGTGTTTCACAGAGGTGGGGGCTAACATTGCAGCTCTTCCTCTGTGGCACTCACATCCAGTCCTGTCAACAATACGCAGTCTGATGAGTGTGGGAACAACAAATGTAGGAGATCTACGTAAGTATGGCTCTTACCAAAAGTGATGTTCTCCTCTCCTACCACTGTAGAAGTGACTGCAGAGGGACAAACCTCAGATACCCATAGCAGGAATATAGATCATCAGCTGAGAGCTTTGTTCCTCTATTTTTCAAGTTGAATTGTCTTCAAAGGTTTAAGCAAGACCACACTGTAACTGGAACTGTTTACAGTTCCTTGTAGCTGAGCAAGGGACGTAGATCAGTGGCGGAACACCCACCCAGCACGCATGAGACCCTAGCTTGATCCTCAGCACTGCAATATAATGACATAAGTAAAAGTAAAGCTAAGTAACAAAATTAGCAGCAACAGTAGAACAGGAAAGAAGAGGAAAAAACAGAAGTTTTTTAAAACAAGGAAAAGAAAGTATTTTAAAATTTAATTTAATTTTCAATTTAAAACAACAAAGACAAAACAAATGTCCTTCCAGCCAAGGTGCTCACATGACCAAGCACCTATGCTGAGCAAAGGTTCTCTCCAGATCTTAGACTTCCTATTCCATAGGCAGGGGATTGTCCCCCCTCAGTACTTTCAATTCTCCTGCCTGCCATGTCAAGTGGGAGTAACTGGAGACTAAACTTAGCTGAAATTCCTCACATCTACATTGTATGCTGGAAAGAGTAGTGAGGACTGCTGGGAGAACCAGGCATAGGTTTGCTCCAGAGCTTTTTAGACTGAATGTCCTAAGGGTAGCCAAAAGCCACGACATGGTAAGTCTCAGAAGGACTGAAGGCAGCAGGCAGTAGAAATGTAAAGTTCTGTGCTGGAGGTCAGGGTAGCAGGAGCCACATGATCTGCCCTCCTGGCTTCCTCAACCCAGGTACCTGTAAGAAGCCAAACATGATCAACCACACCCTTGCCCACTTCCCCAATCCATTAACCCTAGGGGAGACTGCCTTCCTCTAGAATTCTCAGTGTGTTTGAGTCATTGCCACTCCTTCAAGTCAAGACGTGTGTCATAAAGTGGGTACCAATTAATGAGAGCAGGGGAGTGTCTGTAGGGCTTTGGATGTAGTAACATGCAGGAGTTCCTGACCCACATGCAGTGGACACTCAATAGGGTCCTTCTGAAGATAGCTACAGCTGCCTAAGAGTTGAGTGAGAGATGGAGTGAACTTCCTTTCTAAAGCTAACCTACCGTGCAGAGTGCAGGTCTTGTGTCTATTTATGTTGTACGTCTGCAAGGTCCTGGGCTCTGTGTTAGTGGAGCTTGCTAAGTCTGTCTTTTCCGACTCATACCAAAGAGAAATTCCTCCTTCCCTCAGTGTGGTACACACTGTTTCTCTTGCTATTCTGTTATCCCAAGTCTCTGGGTTTCACCCCCTTTCTGTCCCTCTGCCATTGAACTCCAGTATTTTCCCAAAGTCATTGCCATGACCTGCTTGGCTCTCGATGGTTCCAGGGAAAGGATGTCGAACACAGATAGTTTGTACCTCATGACCAAAGAGTTGAATAGCACACATTCATCCATGTGCAATCCATTTTTCCACAGCATCATGAAAGGAAGTAATACTTTTATGTGGACTATGGGGCACGTGTAACCATTGTAAAGGACCCTGAGACTGCCACAGGACCCCGGTGGACATAGACTGAGTTGGGAAAATAATTAAAAGCATTGGCAGAGACAGGTCAACGCTAGAGAGCTGAGCATTGGAAAGAGCCAGATTAACTTTATGTAAGGCAGTTTTAGCCTCTGGTGTAAGTGCTCTTGGAGAAGTAGGGGCCAGGTCTCCCTTGAGAACATTAAAGAGAGGAGGATCTAAGTCACAAGCAGTTAGTTTAAGAGCTGTGAAGAGCCAATTAACATTACCAAGTAAAGTGTGAAAATTGGTTAGGGTTGATCCGAACAGTAGAGGACACAGTGTGTCTGTTGCATAAGATGATCCAAACATGAAAAGGTTGTCATAGCTTGCACCCCTTTGGAGGCCACTACTAGGCCTGCCACCACTAAGCCTGCCATCACTTAAATGGAGTATCAAAATTCAGCAACTGTTTAACCTCATTGCTTGCAGATTGCACTCTAAACCATTATACCTGTTTGTAAAGACAAGGAGCAAAGCTTTTATTTATGGGAATTATGTTCTTTTAAGTAATCATTTTAAGTATAAATGTCCTTCCAGGATTGCTGGAAGATTGCACTCTAAACCTTTATACCTGTTTGTAAAGACAAGGAGCAAAGCTTTTATTTATGGGAATTATGTTCTTTTAAGTAATCATTTTAAATACCCGCGTTATTGTTAATCTTAGGAAATATGTTACTGCTGATCTGTAGCTGCCATACCCAGAGGCCATCTACACTTCCATCTACAAGTCCTTTAGATGTTTTTCCTTTAAATAATTAATTTCTCTTTTTTTAACCTAATAGGTTTTTTCTTATGTATTTTTAAAATTTTTTAAGGGACAAATGACCAATTGAGTGTACTAGAGTCTGGGGTAATTTCAGCAGTGTTTTAAGTAATTTGAACCGTAAGTTTGATTGTTCCCATGTAGCCTGAATCGATGACACCAGGCAAGACCTGAAGACCTCTGCATTTGGGCTGGACCAGCCGCTGGTAGCAGCGTAGTGGCCAGAATGTGCTCCATCGCCCACGCCCCCCCCCCCCAGCTGATGCAGCAGTTTTCACCCCTGCAGCCATGGCTGTCAAAAATTTTTTTCTTAGTTTTTCCCTTCTCTCATCTGGGCTGCACCCCCAAGGCGCTTAGCGAAGCACTCATTGCTGGTGTAATGGGTGTGGCCGGCCAGCGGGTGGGCTGTGGGGTGGAGACACCCAAGAAGTTTCCCTGGGATCCAGCTCAACAGGCAGAAGGGAACAGGGATGCACGCAGCCACTGGGCACACTGGCTGTCGCTCCTGCTCTGACCACTGGATGTCCCGTTTCTGCCGGATTCCGAGCACAGACGCTGTTTGCACTGGAAAAACTTTCAGTGCCAGAAACACACACTGCATGCAGCAAGAGCCAGGGTGCGCCGCAGTCATGTCCCACCTCTTCAGCACCAGGCGCCCGGCAGCCACAGCTGGACGGGGCCCACAGATGCGCGGGCACGGCTGGGAAATCCCAGCCGAGTCCACCTAAGAGCAGAGTGCAAGGCCCTCCCTGTGTCCAGTCTTCACCTCTCTTTGATGGGGCCAAGGTAGGCCCCAGTGGAAGTTTCCCCCAATGGTTTGGCCTTGCACATCAGTGTTAGATCTACACTCATTTTTCCAATGATACCCTCATCGACACTTTGTACAAAGACTGGAAGATTTTCTTAAAGAGACAGATGATGGCTGTGCTGCTTTTACAGGTGCAGCACAGCAGTTTGGGGCAAAATGTTCCTTGTCCCCACAATGGAAACAAGCAGCCTTGTTTCTCTTTTCTTTCCTCTAGGCTGTGAGTAACTTGAATGACAGCCGCCGTGAAGGCAGCCCCTTGCACACATGAGGAGCTAATATCTGCACAAATCTGAAGATGTATAATTTGTCTTGGATCATTAGGAGCTTGAACTTTAGTAACAGGGTAGACATGCTGAAAATGCCTATGGACTCCCCAACCTGTCTGGCTTCTTTTAGTGCCAATTGCAAGGGAGAGAGAGAAAATGACTCTACTCCCTGAGAGGCAGAAGTTCTAAGCTATGACGCAGCGAAATTTCTCTTGAGTTGAAAAGGCCAAGATTGCTGCCTGTGGCTCAGTTAAATTTATCAGGTGTTGTGAGATGGATTCACAGGGACACTTCTCTGGTAGGGAAAGGTCCCTTTTTGGATGGAGCAAGGCTAGAGGGTTCAAACTCTACCGGTGGTGCCATTGCTCTACCCTCCTGTCCTGCTCGGGCTTGAGATCTGATTTTAAAGAAGTGCTCTGAGGCAAATCCTTTGTGGTTGTAGAACCCCTTCAAACCAAAATCCAGAAAAGTAAATGCAGGAACCAGACATGCAAAAGACACTTCTACCTATCTATCTATCTATCTATCTACACACATCTGTGGTTCTAGAAACTGTATCTGTCCCATTTTTAACTACTAGTAATTCAATATACCTTTGCTCTGACTTTTCCTTAAGCTCATTTATCTTTCTGGCCCTAGTGAACCTGCATTGCCAAGTTTTTACACCTGATGTTTTGCCAGTACCCACCTGTGCTGAATACTGGCCCTAACCAATTCACTCCTCTCCCCTGTTTTGCACAAACTGAGAACCTTCCCGACACCTACTAATTTTCCTTACCAGGTGTCCCTGTTCAGTGCCATTTGCCACAACCTGCACAGCTCTCAATTGTCCTGGGGGAAAACGGTGAGGGGATGAAGAAAATAAGAGTCAAAGCTGAGGTCAAGTGAGCTCTCTCTTTCTTGATGGAAGGAGAGGAACTGCACAAGCACTGTAGGGGCATTTATTTATACTCTTTACAAAGTAATTATCATACATACAGTGTTACCTAGTGAGCAATGACTGGAATTATCTCAGGCAAGATGTTTTCCTCAGGACTGAAGAAGTTTGACTGCTTTAGGCACTTTGCCCTTGTCTTGCCCCCACACATGTGACCAATCTCCAGCTTCAGCCACTCCCCACAGTCACCCACCTCAACATGTAGTGGATATGTGTTGTTTTAGTTCTATACTGAGGAGAAACAGGCAAATGATGAGTACTTCTATTCTGCCACCTTGCCTTGCACCAATGTACTCAATTATATTTCTAAACTTTGATGAACCTATATGCTGTTTAAAATAGTCCTCATCAAATGGAAAGACAATACACCAAAAACAAGAATATAGTGAAGGTAGTTCTGAAAGGAAGTTTATGACTATGAGTACTTACATCAAAAAACAGAGCAATCTAAATAAAGAACCTGATGACATATCTCAAGGTCTTAGAAAAACAAGAACCAAAAGCAAATCTATAGAAGGAAAGAAAAAATTAGATCAGAGCTGAAATTAATGAAATACAAACTAACAAACAGACAGACTAGCACAATGAATCAAGGGAGAAAAGCAACATTATGCTATATATTCATCCCCAAAAAAGAAACTCACAGACTAAAAATCAAGGACTGAAAACCATATTCCATGCAACAGGAACACAGAAAAAGCAGGTGTCTTATATTCACACAAAGTAGATTTTAAGCCAAAACTGATCAAGAGGCAAAGAAGGTCAATACATATGGATTAAGGGAACACTGCAACAGAAAGTGGTAACAATTATTAACATATATACATCAAACCATAGTGTACCCAACTTCATAAAGCAAGTACTACTGGACATAAAAGACCAGATGAACATAAACACAGAGCAGGAAACCTCAATACCTCACTATGACAAACTGATAGATTAGACAAAAAAAAAAAAATCAATAAAGAAATATCAGAGTTGAGAAAAATTTTCAAAGAAAGGGCACTGTTCCACCAAATAACAACAGAACACATATTCTTTTCAGTAGTACATGGAACTTACTCCAAAATAGATTACTTACTAGCCAATAAATCAACCTTAAGTAATTATAAAAGAATTGAAATTATACTGCACAATAAAGTTAGAAGTCAATGACAAACTAGGTGTGATGGCACATGCCTGTAATCTGAGCCTTTGAGAGGCTGAGGCAAGAGAATTGCCATGAGTTTGAGGACAGTGTGAGCTCCACAGTGAGTTCAAGCCCAGTCTGAACTACATAAGGAGACCCTGTCTCAAGAAATAAAAGTCTGGAACTAAATGATAACTCCAGTAAAGCATGCCAGAACTTATGAGACACAGTGAAAGCAGCCCTAAGAGGGAAGCCTACCACGATGCCTGCCCACATCACAAAACAGAGCAAGCCCCAATAAACGACCTGATGATGCACCTGAAGTTCCTGGAAAAACAAGTAGAATCCAAACCCAGAGCCAGTAAAAGGAAGAAATTAAAATCTTGTAAAAAGAGCAAAGCAAGAGGCATCACCACACAGGCCTGACATTATATTATAAAACTACCATGATAAAAATAATGACACTGGTACAAAAACAGACATGAGGATCAGTGGAACAGAAGCAGACACAGAATCTACCTCAAGTACTTTCAAATATTTCACAAAGGGGGCCACATACATACACTGGAGGAAAGATAGTCTCTTTAATAAATGGAGTTGGGAAAACTGGCTGCCCATACGCAGAAGATTGAACCTAGTTCAACATCTCTCCCAGTGTACTAAACTAAACTAAAAATGGATCAAAAATAAATGTTACCATGTTGACAGTGAAGCTGTAATCTATGTATCTCACATAGTGCACAAGGCCTAAACATGGTTCCAAGAGGGTAGGGACCCCCAAAACCAGTATTTTCCCCCACCAGTTTGAGCCACTAATGGCTTCCCATTAGACAATTCAGCCAGGGAACCTCAGGGCTTGATGTGGCACTGATCTGCTGGTGAAGATCTTGAAGGACTAAAGAGACACTGATCAAAAAGTCAGCAATATACATACACACAAGAAACTTTCTGTATTTCATTAATCAGATCCTGTACCTTGTTCCAGTCATCACCTTGGAGAGGGACACCCTGTAGGGGAGCCCTGAGGTGCTGGACTGTGGAGAAGGACGTTCTTTAGTTAATCTTTCAATGTATTGCCTCAGGCATAACCTAGCCTTATTGTTAGGTTCTAGAGGAAGTCTAGCAGAAGCCTTGTAAGCCCTGGGTGTGGACACTAAATGCTTTGCTGTGATATGCAGAAAGGAATGGTGACAGGATGGCTATCTAGTCAAGTCTCTTGCCTGTGGTAATTGAGTTGTATTGTTCCTGCTAAAACGGTTGATATTCACCCATTAGCCCAGTTGCCTCTTTTGTTTTTTCTCAACAAATGTTATTGAAAATGCTATTCAAGGCTGCAGTCCAAGAGGCTGTAAGCCCCTGATCCCAGAATTTTGTCTCTCTTGTATTTCTTTTTCTTCTTACTTTTTTATTCATCCACAGATACCTCGTTCTCAGGACCTGTTCACCCTGGACAGAAACAGGTAACAGACCAACACTGGATAAGTGAAGCAGCCCACAGATGCAGCATGCTTGCTGTCGCTCCAACTCAGCATATTCTTGGGCCCATCCCAAAACCGAATTTAACTCTCCTTTCTATGACTGCATAAGTGATCGTGAAAATAACGAGAGACATCATGCTAGTTACTTACCTGGAAGTGTACTTTTTCTTTTGAATAAGAGCTGTTAATCTTCTATTGGCTCATAGGGGTATTCAGTTGGTGGATCATAAAACTGAAATGTCTCAAGATCCCAGGCTTTGAGGCAGGAGTGGTGTATCCAGGAATCTTAAACCAGTTACAGTGATAGCCAAGGAATCACAATATATGGTGCTTCCCAAGTCCACCCTAAGGGAAATAGGCCAGGTGTGGTGGTCTATGCCTGTAATCCTAGTACTCGGAATGCTGAGGCAGAAGGATTGCTATGAGTTCAAGGCCAGCCTGGGCTACATAATAAGTTAAAGGTCAGCCTGAGATACATAGGAAGACTCTGTCTCAAAAAACTAAAATGCAGAAGGAGAAGGAGGAGAAGGAGAAGAAGAAGAAAGGAAGGGAGGGAGGAAGGGGGAAGGGGAGGGACAAAGAGCAAGAGGAAGAAAAAGGAGAATAGGAAGGAAGAGAATCAGAGATTTCACCAGCACCAACTCTAGGTGGGATATGAGATGTCCCAGCTCTCTTAAGTTGAATCTGGCAACTGTTGCAGTTTGTCAGATTCAGAATTTTGCTGAGGTGATATCTTTAGTCAAAGCATCTGTTCCTTTATCAACGAAAAGGTCATTAGTTAAAAACTGTTACTCCTAAAAGCACTTTGAAAGGACTGAAGCCCAGTGTCTGGGGTGTGTTTCTTACTATAATGAGAGCTAGGCGAAGTAAGATAGGCCACTCAAGGTGAGTTTCTGAACCAGGTGGCAAAGGTGTCTCTAGGGTCTCATTCAGTTTCTCAGCCTTTCCAGATAACCATAATGGAAATCATAAAGAAGGACCAGTTGCCTTAAAAGTCGGGTCATTGTCCATTTATGGGCTATAGAAGCCTAAAACTAAGAATAATATCTGAAACAAAGGTTTTTAATACTTCCTGTCTTTTCTGTCCTACAAGAGAAAACCTCAACTCAATTAGTGAAACTAACAAGTCTTTTATTCCATTTTAGGCATATGCACAAGGTCAAGCTGCCAGTCCTCCCCAGGAGACCTACCATGTTTCAGCATGACTGGGAGAACTAGGGTTTTCTTAAAGGGATTGTTGCTTTGACAGAGTCTGTAATTTTCTTTTTTAATTTTTATTTTAAAAAGAATTTTTAAAAGAACAGTAGCAAAATACCAACAACATAGGCAAAAACAAAGCAAAGCAAAAACAACAAAAATGATACAGCGTTTCAGAACAAAACGAAAGGAATTAACAGTGGTTGTTATATTACACATTGTTATCTTCAGCAAAGTTGCTCAGATTACCAGATGTAAGAATGCAAGATTGATCAAACCATTAAAGAGAATAAAAAATAAAAACAAAAAAAAAATCAGAAACAATACAGCATTTCACTAGACAAGATGGTAGGGGACTTCCGGGAAGATGGCGACCGGTTAGGCAGCAGAGAGAGAACCTCCCAGAGGATTACCACCCAAACAATGAAATATAGCAATATGAAGACAGAAATGAGGACTTCCGGGAAGAAGACGACCAGCCGAGAGAGCGAGTGCGGAGCGAAGAACGGCTTCAGCTCCTGAACCCGACAGAGAACGCACTACTGGGACAAACTGCGCCAAACCGGGCAGCGCTCCGAGATCCCGCTCAGAACCCCACCCCCGCAGCCAGCGCTGCGCAAACTGGAGCAACAGCGACCGGCCGGCGGGATTTCTGAGTCGGGGAAAATCTCCATCCAGGGAAAAACACCTGAACAGCACTCCTGTCTGCACGATCACAGGGTGAGTTAAGTGCGCGCTCTAACCGGTTTTTCCTGAATCGGGAAGAAGCTCAGCCCAGGAGAGACATCAAAGCAGCTTTAAGGACTGCAGGATCTCCCGGGTGGGAAGATCTACTTAGGTGCCCCAATGGGTTTGTGAGGGGGGAAGGAGCTCCACCCAGGGAGGAACACCTGAGTGGCCTATCTGCAAGAATCCTGGGGTGGCGAGCTGTTTATTCGCCCGGCCAGGTCTTGGGGTAGGGAGTAGAAGCGGAAATCTCAGCAGACAGCTTAAGGGACATTCTCCCAAAGAGAACTAACCATTGGAGCAGCCTCTGCAGCAGACCTTTGC
>PVLD010028228.1:0-19683 GCA_004027595.1 Dinomys branickii
CAGGGCCAGAGACTAGCAGGATGCAACTGGGACTTATGAAAAAGAAAGTAGCACACCAGTGCTGGTGGTCAGCATGACTCTGGAGAAGGACAAAGTTTCCCTGACATTCATACAAAACTTAGTCACCCATTACTCCCACTGCATATGATGTGAGTACTGTAAGTCGACTATTCAGTGACCTAACCCCAACTATTGGTGGGCTTTTGTGGGGAGTGGGGAGGGCAGGGGCAGCTCCTAACTTGGCACCCCAGAGGGCAGCAAAAACCAGTTCTGTGACAAATATTTTGAGGAAAATCAGAGAGGAACTTAGCAAAGCCAGAACAGGTGGGCACTTTCCTCTTTCTCCAAACACAGGAAAGGCCTGAGATGGCTTGAAGTTCTGCTCATTGCCCAATACTAGTAAAGAGGGACTTTCAGACTGATCTGGGAGTAGCACTAGGTTCTGCAGAGTGGCCTGAGATAGGTAGATATCTGTGGGTAGGGAGATAGTGTATGATGCTTGGGCTTGTGACCTTTTGGCCATATATTATGCAAGGAAAACCTTTGAGAGAAGCCACAGAGATGTCCGCAGTATTTAACCTCCAGAACCAGAGGCAGTTGGAACCACAGAGGTATACAGGAGGTCATATCTGCAACATGGTTTGTAATCAGGACAGGAGTTCATAGGGAACAAAACCCCTCAAGACTTGCAGCAAATAGTTGTCTGGCCTGGAGGGGGAAACTCAGATGCTTGAAATAGTTACGGTCACCAGTGCAGAGGCAGTTGTGTGAAATTAATGAAATAACTCTGTGAAGTGACAGAGTCCAACCTGAGTAAATTGAACAGGTTGAAGAGGTGAATAATACCTCTGGATGAAAAAGTCAGTAACACATCACAGCAAACCAAATCCTAACTAAAGAGATCTTCACATCAAAGACAAACTTTCTTCACTCTATGTGACCTCAATCCTCGGCACACACATGCACATACACACACACGCGCACACACACACACACACACACACACACACACACAAATGTAGAAAAACAAGGCAAGAAAATGCATACAAAGATTCTCAAGTCTCCCAAAACAGACCCAAGAGGAACCAAGGGAGAGTAAAGAAACTCTCCACAGCTGAGCCTTAGGAAATGATTAAAAAGGAAATAAAGAAACTCTTCAGATTCAAAGAGGACATACATGCTCCTCCCAAAATAGTTGTTCTTTTCTACAAACTGATCAACATAGTTACAGAAAGTACAAATAAAAACTTGAAAGAGCTGAATAAAATTGTTCAATACATGAATAACTAATTTACCATGTAAGTAGACTCCATGAAAAGGCACCAAACAGAAACCCCAGGGATAAAGTCTTGTGTAGAATTTATAAACAGCAGAAATGACCACTATGGATATATGACTTCACATACTGAGAACAAAATGGAAATATTTTGGAACTTACTCTGAGAAACTTTAAAATACTTTGAGTAGATGGAACTAAGAAGATTAACTTAAAGCCAATTGGAATTAGATAGAAATTAGAAGACAGCACACAAGGGATACAAAATCTGTTTATAGAAATCATAGCATAAAATTTTTGAGGAATGGGAAAACAGCATACAGGTAAACAAGACTTATAGGACACCAAATAAATATGATACAAAAAGAAGCTCCTCAAAACACATCATAGTCAAAAATCCCAGAAGTCCAACAAAAAGACTCTTAAAGGCTGTCAGAGAAAAGCAAAAATCACTCATAAAGGTAAATCCATTAGGATTACAGCAGACTGTTGAACACAGACTTTAAAGGGCAGTATCCTGGAGTGAAGTGTTTCAAGCACTAAAAAATACTAAACTTCTAACCAAGACTAATACACCTTGCAAAGTTATATTGCAAAATTGATGGAGAAATAGACATTTCATGGCAAAGAACACCTAAAGAGATAGATGAACACCAAATAAAACTCCAAAAAATAACTCAAGAGTATCATAGACAGAGACAACAAAGCCAAGAAAGCAAAAAAGTCTGATAGAATGAATGCTTTAAACAAGAAAAGTAGTTAAGTAAAAGGGAAAAATAGAGACTTCAACAACATAAAAGTAACACAAGGAATAAGTCAATATCTTTCAGAAATAATATGCAAAGTAAATAGCTTCAAGTTCCCAGTTAAAAGAGACTGGAAATACAGATCATAAAACAAAATGTACCACTCTGATTGAGTGGTAGGGCAACGGAGATGAGGGAGGAGAAAAAACGAACTGATCAAAAGGGCCATCATCTGTGTAACCTGAGTAACAAAGATGAAGGTACCATTATGTAGGACAGCATCCAGAGCTAATTCCCTTCTATCTTCTCTATAATTCTGTATTTCCTAAGCCGTTTTTGTATTAGCAGAAATGAAGATAACTTTATATTATACAGCATCCAGTGCAAATTCCCTACTATCTTATCTATAATTTGGTATTTCTTTTAATGTTTTTGTGTTAACTAATGTGAAGATAACTATGTAATACAATATCCAGTTCTAATTCCCTACTATATTCTGTATAACTTTGTATTTTCTGTATTGTTTATGGCTTTTCTGGTTCATATGTTTCCATTCTTTTGTCTTTAAAATAAAATTTAAAAAAAAAGGAAAAAAAAACAAAATGTAATGGTTTGTTGCATTCAAGACATTCCTCTAATCCAAAAATGAAATTCACAGGCTTAAAACCAAAGGATGGAAAAGAAAACACCCATGAAGCAGGATGCTGAAAGCAAGCAAAGGTAGCAATTTTATTCTCAAAAAAATTCAAGCTAAAACTTGATCAGAAGAGTCAAAGATGATCACTACGTATTAGGAAAGAGAAGAATTCAACAGATAAAAATAATTCTAAACATATATGAACTGAATATTGTGCCACCCAACTTCATTAAACAAATGCTGCTGGATGTAAAGGATTAAATAAACACCAAAGCAATCAGAGTGGGTGTTATCAGTGTTCCACACTCACAAATATGGTAATGAAACAAAAAAATAACAAATACTAGAGCTGATCTACACTTGGATCAATGAAGTCAAACAACTTCGTTTAATAGATATCTAAAGAATGTTCTACCCTACTACAATTAGAAAAGAATACATATTCTCTGAACAGTACAAGGAAATTTCTCCAAAATGATCACATGTTAGTTCATAAAGCATGCTTAAATAAATAACAGCGAGGCCTGGGATATAGCTTAGTGGCACAGTGCCTGCCTGGCAAGTGCAAGGTCCTGATATTGATTCCTAGTACCAATAAATAAATAAATAGCAAATAACTGAAATCATCCTATATATCTTATCATATCATAGTGCTTTGACACTAGAAACCAACTGCAAAAGAAACCAGGGAAATTTTAAAAATATTTGGCCAGTGAGAAAGACACTTTTGAACACACAGTCACAAGAATTAAAGAAGAATTTAAGCAATACCTAGAATCACTGATACCTCCAGTAGAGCATAATACAGCTTATGAAATTCAGTGAAACCTGTTCTAAGAGGGAAACTTACTGCTGTGAATGCTTTTATTAGAAAAGCAAAATGAATTCAAATAAATAACATAATGATACAGCTCAAGAAACTAGAAGGACAAGAACAGTCCAAACTTAAACCTGGTAGAAGGAGAGAAATCTTAAAGAGGGGGGCAGAAATTAAGGAAATTGTATCTGAAAATGGAAAATGAAAAGGCAACGAGTAAAAGTCAGTTCTTTGGAAGAATAAACAAAATAAACAAATTCTTAGCTAAATTTACCAAAAGAAGTGAAGAAAAGACCCAAATCAACACGATTACAATGAAAAAGGCAAAATCACAACAGACATTTCTAAAGATCAAAAGATCATTAACAATTCCTAAGAAAAATATACTCTAATAAATTAGACAATCTTGAAGTAAGTGGACAGATCCTAAGACAAATATGTTTTACCAAAACTGGATAAGAAGACATAAAAACGCTGAACAATCCAGTAATTGGTACAGAAGGTGGGACAGTAATAAAAGAAAAAAAATACTACAAACAGAGAAAAGCCCAGGACATTGCTGAATAATTTCACTGTTGAATTCTGCAAGACTCTTAGGGAAGATATCACACCAATAGTTCACAAACTCTTCAATGAAATGAAAAGGGAAGGAGAGCTTCCAAATTCACTCATGTAAGCTAGCATTACTCTGATTCCAAAACAAGGACTCTGCTAAAAAGAAAACTACAGGCCAACTTCTTTATTGAACATAGAAGCAAATATCTTTCACTAGATGCTTCAAATAGAATGCAACAAATCATCCAAAAGATTATATATCATGGCCAAATAGATATCATCCCAGGCATGCAAGGATGGTTCAACATATGGAAAGCAATAAATGCATAAACAAAAGCTATAACAAAAATCACATGATTATATCAAGGAAAACTCATCAACCATTCCAACATCTATTCATGATAAAAAAAACTGTGAAGAAAATAACTATAGATAGACCATATCTTGATCTGATAAAAATGCATTTATGACAAACCAGTGACCCACATAATACTGAATAGGCAAAAGCTGAAAACTTTGACACTAACAGACAAGAATGTCCACTATCACCACTCTTGTTCAATATAGTATTCAAAACATTACCCAAATAAATTAGGCAAGAGAAAGAAATAAAAGAAGATGTACAGGCAAGGAAGTTGTCAAATTATAATTATTTGCAGATGGCATTATCCTTTACACAGAAGATCTAAAAACTTCAAACCTAGATATTATGGTAATAACCAAATTCACCAATGTGTCAGGGTACAAAATCAACACAAATTTCCATAGGTTTCCTGTGCAACAATAATAGATTACCTGAGAAAGAAGTTAACACAATACCCTTCACACTAACATCAAAAAAGTAAATGTTTAGCAGGTAATATAATAAAGAAAGTGAAAGAACTTTACATGTGAACTACAATACTCTGAAAAAGGAGATCCAAAAGGAGCTTTGAAAATGGAAAGACATCCCCTATTCCTGGGTAGCCACTTGGCAAAATGGACAAGCTCCCAAACCTGATACATAGAATTAATGCAATTGCAATCAGATTACCAGCAACAATCCACACAGGAATTAGGGAAAATCCTAAAATTCCTATGGAACTAGAAGAGACTCAGAACAGCATAAGCAATCTTGGGTGACAGTAAATCAGGAAGCATCACAATCCCAGATGTCAAGTTACAGTACAACACTGCAGTGATTAAAAACAAGCATTTTACCAGCATAAAATCAAATATGGAGACCAGTGGAACAGAATGTAGGATAAAGCAACAGCCCCAGACACATTCCACCATCTTCTCTTGGACAAAGGGGCCAAAAACATATGCTGAGGAAAATAGGACTTTTCAGCAAATGGTGCTGGGACAAGTGGCTATTTACATGCAAAGATTGAAGCTTAACTCACATCTCTCGCCATGTACTAAACTAAAATCAAAATGACTCTAATATCTAAACATTAAATCAGACATAACCTGCTGCAAGGGAAAAGTCTTGAAGTCATGAACACAGGCAAGCATTTTCTGAACAGAACCCAGTTGCACATAAAATAACATTAAGAAGCAACAAATGGGATTTTATGAAGCTGACAAGCTTTTGCACAACAAAGGGAACCACAGAGTGAAGAGACAGCCTATAAAATGGGAAAATATTTTCACCTATAACTCAGAGTACTAATATGTAAAATATATAAGGAACTCAAAAAAATTAGACCCCCAAACAGAAAAGACCCACTTAAAAATATGAACAACTGAAATTAATAGACACTTCTCAGAAGAATTAGAATAAATGGCCAATAAATGTATGAAAAAATGTGCAACATTGCTAGTCATTAGAGAAATTCAAATTAAAACAACACTCAGATTCCATCTTACTCCAGAAAAATAGCTATCCTGCAAACATCAGATTGTATCAAGTGGTGGTAAGGCTGACAGAGAAAAAGGAACATTTCTTCATGTCTGGGAACACGAATTAGTACAACTACTGTGGAAATCAATATGCAGATTCCTCAAAAAGCCAAAAATAAAATTCCATTTGACCCAGCTATTCCCCTACTAAGTATTAAAGACATCATATTACAATGACTCAGACATATCTATGTTTATGGGAGCACAACTCATAATAGCTAAAGGTTGGAAGTGACCTATTCGTACATCAATAGATGAATAGATAAAGGAAATGTGGTATTTATACACAATGGAGTACTACTCTGAAATGAAGAATAAATTTAAGTCATTTATAGGAAAATGGATGTGCCTTGAATTCATAATGTTAAGTGAAATGTCAGATACACACCCTTGGATAGCATATGACTTCTCTTATATGAGAAACTTGAAGTGTAAAGAAAGAGCAGCATAAAAGACGGACAGTAGGAAAAAAAGGAGACAGATCTTTTGCAAATAGTCAGAAAACCAAGAGATGGAAGCGGGGAGTGGATATAAAATCGGTTAAGGTGTGTCATGCGTATGGACCAACTCCCCACAATGAATGTATTCCTTATGTACTGCAAACAGGTAAAGTCAGCTGAAGTATCACCTTTTGATGGTCTTTTCATTTGAGCTATTTATAAAACCTATATCGATAAGTATTAAAAAATAAAAAGAGTACATTCAACTAGCAAACGAACATAATGAAAGATTTTTGTTATCCTTAACTGTTAGGAAATTTCATATTAATAGTGTTGTGATATAGCCCTACATGCTTAAGACTAAAGAAAGTATAAAATTAAAAACACCAAATTCTGATGAGTTTTTGGAAAATCCATATCGCTCATATATTGCTGGGAGATGTGTGAAAAACATAGTTTCTCTGGAAAACATCTAGGCAATGCAGTTCAAAAACTGACCATACACTGGTTATTAGGTCCAATGATTACACTCCGGCATTTATCCAAACAATGAAAAAAAAAACTGCATGGTGCTCCGTTTTATTTCTACTTGCCGAAGTAGGGAAACAGTGTCCAGCAGAAGATAAACGGTTAAACAAATCATAGTGTATTCCTAACATGATGCACTATTCCCAGTAAAAATATAGTCTATTGAGAACAATTTGAGTGGAACTTGAGGACGCAGTGCTGAGAAAAGTCAGTCTGAAAAGGTCACAAACTGAATGACTCCATTTATCTAACATTCTTGATGTGACCAAAGTTAGAGCAATGGAGAACAAGTGAGTGGTTGCCAGACTTTCAGAATGATTAGGTAGGATGGTTAGCGTGACTGTGCAGGCGTAGCATGATGAATGTCTGCATGGTGAGGGAGTAGGTTTATATCTTTATTGAGGTTTGGTTACACAAATATAAGCTTAAAATCATATACATGCATTATATCAATGTCTGTTTCCTATTGTGATTATTAAGGTAAACATCGTAGTGAGAGACCAGATGTCATTTTTCCTATAGTTGACTATTATACACTTCTATTGCAAGCAATTAAATGTATGACAATAGAAAAACGAATCTGTCAGTTTAAGAAATGTGACTGAATACACTCAAATATATTTTAGCAGGGAGCATTATAATTACAAGGGGACTATCTTTGCAAAAATGTTATTACTGTAGTGTTTTTATAAATAGTGAGATCACATGTTCCATAGTAATATAATAAGGAGGATAAAAAGAATTTTCGCTGGCAAAGGATAATCTACAAACGTAATGAATGACCTATTATACCTGTGTTCATTTAATGCAGAAAAAAGTCTATTTTGAGCATAATTAAATGGTCATTAATTCAATGTCTGAAAGAATAGTCTTAATAATCAGTACCAAATGAACTAAAAAGTAGTAATTTGTTAGTATAGCAGTTGTATCATAACCCACAACTGAAATTAAGGATTTGGGGAGGATTTCTTTGTTCCCTTATGAGTGTTCTTTATTTTAACAGAAAACATCCTATGAAACCTATTCACATACTACCTTCCCCACTCGGGTAGTACATTTTGCTGCTTCTGCTTTTATTCATATGGTTGGCCTCCTGAACACATGACTTTTGGCTGGACCTCAAGGGTGAAAATTAACTCTGCTAGACAGCAGCTACCTAAAAAACGCATCGATTATTCTCAGCACTTCTTTTTGTTCAGGAGGATGAACGTTTTCCTGATTTAGAGAAGAGAAAAAGAGAAAGGCATTTAATAGTTAATTCTGGATCAGGATTTTCTGCTGTGTTGTTTTGGAAATTTACATAAAAATGACAGAAAATTTTATTCCAGCTTTTGTACTAAAGAGTTTTTGTGTTTAGAGGACCTGAAGAGCAAGTACGATGTCCACTGTGCTGTTCTGGTTAGAATGTTAATCAGAACACAGCTGAGCACTATTTGAATTCACAGGGCTTGCAGTGCTGGAAGCACAACCTTATATGTAGTGTCCATGGGCAGTCCTATTATGGGAAACCAAGTTGAGAGAAAAGGCGGGCTACTTGCTTGTGCGCAGGTCCTGGAATTTGAAATATCCAGAGGCCTCTACAGAATCCTGGCATCAGTTACTATGTTGACTCACTCAGTGTTGGGATCGCTCACTTTCCCCTTACAGGACTCAGATCTTGGAGGCAATTGGCTTCAGAGACAAACAAGTAGGACAAACTGGTGTTATTTGTTTTCAAGTCTACTGAAATTTATTGGTTTCTCATCGTACCTCAGCCTGCTGGAGCAGTAAAGTTGGGAGAAATTTTTACCAAGATTTTTATCGCTGCCTTGATATACATATTTTGTCTTACAAATGCTTTGGTGGGAAGAAGTAGAGGATTGTTGTAAGTACAAAGTAACTAAGAATGTCTTTAACCTTAGCCTAACTTTTAGTTTGTGACATGCTCACTAATTTGGCAGCTTGGTTTAAATTACCACATGATTTTGCTACTAAAAATAAATGTGCTCTTTTACATAGTTTATAGTACATTTTTGTATATATTTACATGTATATATTTCTCACTGAATAGATACCTTGAATAGACATGAGGAAGGATTGAGTTTTGTTTCTTCGCAACAGAAAAAAGCACATCTTTCTTGTACAAAAACACTAAAATAATTTAATGTGCATGACTAGTTTGGAGTATATGTAAAAGAATACTTTGGTTGCTATAAAATCGCTTGTGGATCAGTTATGACTTTGACTCCTACCTGTGTATCTAGCAATGTTTACATGTAGGGTAATGACAATGGCAGGTATTCTCAGTGAACTAACTGCTGGGTAGTAAGGCCCGGGATGTCTGAAGGCTAGAAAAAAGTTATCTGGCATGTCATAGGGCAATGAGAAAAAAGAAAAGAATTGTGATGGATGAATGACAAATTCAATTTTATTGATAAAGATTCAATACCTGGTATTTTGAGTAGTCTTCAATGAAAGATGTCATGAGAATTCTTTCACAACATGACCTGTGCTGGTAGGTACCTGGAAAGTCTCTTGTTGAGAGAGCATAAAAACCTGAGACTTTTAATCATATTCTGCAGTAAAGTCACTATGGTATTTCAGGTCTTTTGTAACCTAGCATTTTGCCAAGGCTTTAGAGTTAGGCTTTTATATAAAAATAAAAGTATTGTGTTTATGTTTAAGGAAGCCATCGAACTGATAATTAAAAGTTGTAATAGAAAAGTCACAATAGTATCCTAAAGTGATAGGTGAAGAGGATTATCTTTCTTCCCCTGTTTTTGACTTGTGTATTACAGTCAACTAAAATAGATATGAGGGCAATGCCTATAATTAAATATGAAAAAAATAAACTTCTCCAAATAGGTAATACTTCTCAAATTGTAGAAAAAAAAGTCAAAATTTACTCCCAGAAATATTTGTATAAACAAGTTAGTGCACACACACAAATATTAACTGAGTTAATGTATATATGTAATGCAAACATATATATGTATTAGAAATAGATAGATAGAGATATATGGAGAGAGACAGAGTGATCATTCCAGAAATGTCTTTAATGAGCCTTACTAATGCTTTCTTCTTTGGTTTTCTGAGACAGGGTCTTGCATTGTAGTTCAAACTTGTTTTGAACCCATAATATAGTCTAGGCTGGCCTGGAACTCACAGTAATCCTCCTGCCTCAGCTTTCCAAGTACTGGGATTATAAGTGTGCACCACCCCACGTGGATCACTATTCCTTTCCAATTCAAAAACTGTTCCTTTTCCTATCATTACAAAAATACACATGTGCATATATGTGTGTGTGTGTGTGTGTGTGTGTGTGTGTGTGAGTGTGTGAGTATATTTATTGGAATACAAACTTGCAATATATATACCCATTTTAAATTGCTATTTATTTTTCTTATAATCATTAATTTATAAATACTATCAACATCATTTATTACTGAAACTTTGTTCCATAAAATTAAAATCACATACAAGTGTATAGAATAATTTTCAAAGAATGTCAAAGATGCAATTATGGAATAAAGCAAGGCAAACTTATATTCTGCTCTACGATTGGTATTTAAATAAGCTTTAAAAGTTTTAGAATTTGAGGAAAGCTAATCTGTTTTTCAGACATCCTCCATAAGGCATTATTACGGTGTATTTTAATACCATCAAATAATGCTTATGCAACATGCTCATAGGTTTAATGAAGAGAATCTCATGGTTATATATTAACTTTCGCTATTTAACATCATACTACCAGTTGGATATTTTGACATTTAAATCAAGCTTTTAAAACTGCTTTAATTTGAATAACCTGAAAGAGTATGTCTAGCTGTTTTTTGACTAAAGTAGGTCTCTTTACAAAGAGAATCACTGTATTAACACAGGTAGTGTGTTTTTTACTTTTAAATTATTTGAATAATTTATTAAGAATTGCACACATTTTATTCAGATTTTTAATATGATCTAATTCATCTTGTGGCCTAACAAAATCATCTTCTAGAGTTTAATTTTCAGTGTCTTTTAAGGGCATTATAATTATGAGATGGCTGTTCAAAACAGACTATGTACTTTCTGAATGCAAGCTTTGTTTTCTCTTGCATGGCATTGCATTATAAAGATACAATAGGTTCTTCCACATAGGTGTTACTGTTTTGAAAAGATTACAAAGTATTCTGCGCAAATGTTAATTTATTTAAGAAACAAGGGTGGTGGTTGACACTATTCCAACTGGAGAGTACTGAAATCCAAATTGATGCTTCGAGCAAAGATGCTAGAACAGCTTCATTTCTTTCTTGTACTATTAATTTGTCATAATTTTAGCCCAAGCCATTTGCTGCATGCTCCATGTGAAACAAAGTATCAAGTTTTTAGTCATTTGTGTGGTTTAATAGAAGATTGGAAGCTTTCTTGTTTTGAAAAATCAGGTGCTTTTTTTTAAAATTCTACTTTATCTTTCATCTTGGCTTTATCTCAAAGCAAAGTGATTCCCAAACTTGCCCCCCTATCCCCAATTTTATAATACTGCCCTGCATTATTATGTAATATTCATCTTATTTTCATTAAATTATATTTCATTGCAAACAGTATTTTGATGTAAACATACATTTTATCATATATATACATATACATGGAAACATCAGAACACTCTGTTTCCTAAGCGAGATACAAAATTAAGTGGAAAAGAATCTATACTAATGTAAAATAATTTTCTTTTTGTGTCTTTTTAGTTTTCTATTTAGCATATATTATCTTTGATGAAATTGATAAGATGTACAAATACCTCCTGATCAACAAGATATAGTCATGAGCAAAGGAGCAAACTGAGGATGTATGGGGTCTGAGGTGATGCAACTGGAGAAACCCTTATTAATAGAAAATTACAAGGATGAATGAAATAGAGAACTTTGCTCTTGTCTATATGAGTAAAGCTTAAATATTTTCATGGAATATCACCTCTGTTTGGGAAATTTGTTGTAGTTGAATCTTTTCCTAGGTGCATTTTAAAATGGAATTGATGCTAGTAATATTTCTTTAAAACATGTATTACTTCTCAAAGACAGCCTTTTAATGCAGATTAGAGAGTTAAAATAATTTTTAATGGTAGGAATTTGACATTTCTGCCTTTCACTCTGAAAAGATGCATTGATTAAAGTGATGTCAAATTTAGGTAATGGAGGTAGTACAATTATTTCAGATATATAGGGTATGTAATTTGAAGAGAAGGCAAATCACAATGACCAGGAATAACGTAGATCTTGTTTTATTTTTATATAGTACATTCAGGTTTTGACTGCATTCAGAGGCAGTGATTTTCTATTTCACGAAGTCCTGCTATAGTTCTAGGTTTGTGTTCTGTTATGAAGGCATGTGTTTCATATTGGAAAGTTTTGTCGGGAAGGTCAGGTGATGGAGTATGGGAAAGAAGAATTTGTTTTTAATTGAGTACTACTAACTTTCATAACAGAATTTTGCACAAATATTTCTCTGTGAAGAATGTGCTCAGTGCAGCATAATGATCTTCAACAAACAGACAAGCAAATAAACACGGTGTTCTTCATATTTTCCCATCTTAAAAACATCCAGTAATTAAACATCTTTGAGGTTTTGCTTTATAAGGTACTGGAACATCTTTAGCATTCCAAAGTTTATTTTAATATAAAGATGAAAGTTAAAATTTCAATACAATATGATAGTTTAATATTTTTCCATCTTTGGAAGGGTTTGCCTACTCATGTCACATACAGAATTGTTCCTGAACTCTTTGTGAGCTTTCAAGTTCCCTCTACTTAATGTTAAAAGTGAACACGTCTTGCAGAAATGTCTGTACCTTTTATTGAATGGAGGAGTAACTATGTCTCATTCATCTGTGAAGTATGGTCTCAACATAGACATGTAAAATGATGTGGATTTCTTCTTTGGAAATGTTTCAAGTGCAATCTTGACAACTTAGTGAGATTCTATCTCAAGAGAAAGTAAGAAGAATTGGGGATTTACAACAGTAACAGAGTGCTTGCCTATCATGCCTAAAACCTCAGATTCCAGCCCCACTACTACTTATATTATTTCCCCTGATAATATAGCACATTATAACATTAAATGTTCCTTAACAAATCATATGACTCCATCCTTCAGAGATCACGAAATACTTTAACAACAAAGGCATAGTCTCTTTCCACATTTATGATTAATGCCCTGAAAATGCTAAAACAAACAAAAATTTTTGGCTCTTATGTTTTAAGGGAATCTGAAATTTCTCAGGGATAGCTTCTAATAGACATTAAGCACGTGAAGATGAGGAAGGGAAATGAACTTATGACTCACAGTTAGAGGAATCCTCATCTCAGGCCCACACAATCTCTACCTCATGCCAACTAATTAAACCAAATGGCGGTACTCCCTCTTCCATAGCTCATGGTTTCCACTTCAGCTGCCATTTTATGAAAGAACTCCTGTCCACATCTCGGCTCAAACTTTATCTTTGCCTGGTATCACTCAATCAAGATATCTCAGAGTTTCCATAGATGAAACAATACAATTTTCTAGACTCCTGCAATCCTTAAATGCAGCATTATATAATACAGATAATATTAAGCCCTGAATAAACAAGTGCTCCTAGCAATCAGGATTGAATTTAGAAATCAATTTCTTCTTCTTCCTCCTTGATTATCTTTTGCCTTCTGCCTCAGTGCCTCACTTGCACTCTGTAATTATGTACCCCGTTCTTCACTAATGGAAAGAGAGAGAAAATAGACAATTATCCTTTAACGGAAATGGAACTATCATTTCTCCGGCTTGCTGATAAAATGTCACTGCAGTTGTTGTCCTTGTTGTTTTTTTTTTTAATGTTGCTTCCAGATTGTTAATTCAATATTCTTATTTCATACAATTTTAAGGAACTAATTTGCCATAAAGTTTAAATGTTAAAAAAGGATGTGTCAGTTTTGAAACCTGGAATGTATACACAGAGACGGTTAAACATATTTAGTCTTATGTTCCTGTAAAAATTATGAAAAGAATTAGCTTCTATTTTAATGACTCTGTTTTAGTTTACATGTTTTGCCTACTTAAGTAATGTGCCTGTTTTACTGAATATGGAGAATATTAAATGTATTATTAAGGCTACTATGTATCACCAAGGTGTTTAGGTAGGCAGATGGGTTTTGAAAAGAGCTAACATGATTTTTAAAAATGGGTGTTTGAATTGCTATGCTTTGGGGATATGTTTAATAAATACTAAAACCACACAGGAGTATAACAGTAAAGAATACACATAGGCTAAAATAACAGTCTTTTGTCAATTAACCTTCATCTTTTGGATGTATTTTCTTTCCATACCCATGGAAATTTGGATTGTTTAAAAGACCATTATTAATGAAGCAGCATTAGCATTATGGTGCCTATTCAATGGTGGGAAAATATGGCAGTTACACTTTAATATTTTTGCCCTTTTCTTGGCTTTTGTTTTGTTTTAATTTTTTCTCACTCTTCTGTTTTTGGTCAAGAATGTCACAGAATCAGGACTATAAAAGGGCGTAAACATCACTGGCGTTTTGCTCATTCTTGGCACCCGTCTCTGTGTGCACATAGTTTTTCTCCTCCTTTATCAGATTACAGTCGCAGTAGTACCTTAGCCCCAGTGCTGACTTAAAAGGCAAGGGAGTCAGCACCTGTCACAAGTGCAGATTTTAGCCTGGGAAACTCGTGTAAGGCCAAATTATTGGAGTATGGAAGAAAAGGATCATAGAATCAGAACTGCACACGCATTTTAACTAAAGGAAGGTTGAGTAATCGCTTTTTATATTGATGCTTAAGATGGATGCATTATAAATAAGTGACAAAGTGGGAAAGTATTATTAACATTTTTGGAAAAGTAAAAATAAATCTGTGAAAGTGATAAATCCAAGTAGCTAACATATATTAGAAACTAACTGAAAAATAAAGGGCAAATTAGACTCAAAAGAGCATAACCAGATGCAAAGCAATGTGGCTTGGTGGTGGTTACCAGAAAGAGCTTATGGGGAGCTCAGACAGCTGGAGAATCCTGATTTAGCAGAGGCTGAAGGGCAGGGCGAGAGCCATGAGAACAGCTGCTGAAGAGCTGGAGGATTCCTCCGGATTAGGTGTACACACCCGTCTCTAATGGGCTGTGTCAGAGAGCACGACATGTTATCAGAGGAGATCACTTTACGGAAGCCTCTGGCCTTTGCAGTGTTTTATTTAAATATCTGGAAATAGAGTTGATCTCAAAGTAAATCCAGAAACGAAAGTATCAAAGACAGCTCCGTAAAATTGGTATTGAGTGATTTTGAAAGAGCTTTATCTAAAGAGAAACTTATAGTGGACAAATTTGTTATGCCTTCATTTATTACCCATTCATCAGATGCATACTGAATACCAATTTGTGTTAGGTAATGTAGCATTTTCCAAAGATAATGTTCTGAACCAGCAAATTCATAGAAATTAACATTTAGGGGACAATGTACCACTAAATATGATCATAATCTAAATAGCATTTCGAATGAGAAATATAGAATAAAGCACACACTGTTATAGGAATATATTATAATAATAAGACCTAGTCTTAGAAATTCAAGAGGTATTCCTGAGAAAATGATAGTCAAAAGAAAAAGGGGAAGAGGGAAAAGTTTTGCAAGGGACACCTGTGAACAAAATGTCCCAGTCAAAGGGAACATTTGAGCAGCAGAACTTGATATGAAGGAAAAATTATAAAGGTCAGTTTCTCCAGAGAATAGCGAGTGAGAGAAAGGGTGGGCCAAGCCTGCAGTTTTAAGGTTAGGCAGAAGTCCAAATGTTTAGTGCCTTGAAGGTCATGGAAATTATTTTTTCTTTATTCTCTGGGCTTCATGTAGAGCTGTGATATAAATGTATTTGTGTTTTTTAAAAAACAACACTGTTTTATTAAGAAGGGACTAGGAAATGCTAAGAGTAGATGAAGGCCTAACAGTCTGAAGTTACTCTGGTAGCTCCCTGAGGAGCGGAATGTTTAGATAGAATGGTAATATTGCAGAGGAAAGTAGTGAGTATGCAAGATTCACCTATGAAATAGAATCACTAGTAACTGGTGTTGAATTGTAGGCAGTGTACTCCATGACAGATACATTTAGTATATCATGGTGCCATTTACAAGGGGGAGGTTGGAAGGGAAGCTGGAGTAATGGATGGATAGGGTTGTAGATGCTAACCTTTTTATGGAGGTGCGAAAATTGTGGATATGGGGATCTGAGGCCTGGAAATGAAGTCATTAATGGGGATTTAAATGTATGAGGCACGGAATGGATGAGAGCAGTCAGAAAGATCAGAGCGTGAAGAGAAAGAGGTCAGGAATTCAATAAGGAAGACAGAGCACTCTAAAACTAATCAGAGAAAGAAGCATGTAGTAGAGAGATAAAAGCATAAACAAAACACTATTTCTGTAAAAAAGACTGCTCTTCTCGATCTCCAGTTTAATGACTGTGAATGAGGATTCCGGTCTCCACACCAGGTGTCCTGGTTTCCAGTTTCGGCCATCTATTTGCCTCTTATTTCTTCTTCTGCATTGCTATTTCAAAGAGATATCACCAAAGTGTTGCCTTAGTAGAAAAGCTTTAATAAATATTGAAATTGTATAATATATTCAGTTTTCTCCTGTACTCTGCACTTCCTAAAAATACCTTCCTCAGAAACCCCATTTCATCTTGCTACAGTATACTGAAATGAGCCTTCCATGTAAAACATTTATCATAGTCTGAATTTCAATTGCTCAGGGTTGTTAAGTAATATGAAAAATCATCCTTTAGAGAATATGGAATTGCATAGATATGACAAGGTAAGTTTGTACTTTATTTAATGCTGTTTTAGTTAATATAGATGCTTATTGGAGAAATGTCTAAAACTTCTTCAGAACCATTAGTAGAATTGATTATTCTTAAATCTGTAAAAATGGTGGAAATACCTAGAAAACATTGATAATTCAGTTTAAATATAACCAGAATCATAGTGGAGAGGTGGAAAGCACTTGAGTAATTGAAATTTAGTCATGGCTGGATATAATGTACTTCGCCGTTAGCTGTTGGGGAAATAGGACTGGACAGAATATTAATAGGATATTAAGCAACTTTTTTACCATTAGGTTTTTATTTGCTTGTAACTAAACATTGTTGAACACCTGCTTTGATCTCTTTGCCTTTTGAGATTTAAACGCTGTAAGTCAGAGGAGAACAGAAACACACACGCACACACACACATATGACTATTAAAAAAGGGTAAGGAATGGCTTATGATTAGCACAATTATGGAAGTTTTCATTTAATATACAGCTTGTGCTAAACATCGCATGCTTCTCTGAAAATATTACATGTATCTTGGTTAATTCTTCCATCACCTCTAGGAGGTAAGGGAATATAATCATCTGTATTTAACATATGAAGATTTGAAGGTACAGAGAGGTTAAACAATTTACCTAATGTAGCTCAGTGCATATGTGACAGAATTGGGATTCCAAAAGTGACACAGTGACAGCAGAATTAAAGGTCCCTAAGCAATGAGTTAGCACAACCTCTCAGATTTGATAGAATCTAGAGAGTATAGAAAACATAAAATGGTAATACATCATGGTAGCTTCTGTACAGAACTACGCATATTTGACTGTGAATGGTCTTTAAGAAATTTCATAAGAGGTTTTTTTCTGCTTGTTCCAACAATATAGACCTTGGCACATTATATTTTCTTAGGTAAAAACTGAAATGTCCTACATAACCTCACAGTTTGCCTCTAGTCCTCCTCAGCAAACTTTCTATGATGTGATGTGTATAGTGAACTTGCTTAGTCATTTTATAATTATTTTAGGCTTTTGTATAATATGAACCTGAGAAAGATCAAAGAAAGGACTGCCCCAATCTGTCATCTATAGCTAATTTTCCAATGTGGACTGATGAGTTATTTGTTCTGATTTTATATCAGTGGTACAACATGAACAGAAAACAGAACTGTACCTACATCAATATACTTTACAACTGTAAAAATAACCTGTGTAGATTACTTTGATACTTAATGTAATGATAAACACCATTTTGAAAAGTACTTAATGTAAACTGTAGTGTATTTACATTACTACTATTAGTGTTTTCCACAGACAAATTAATTTCTCTTTTGATTTACTTCACATTAGTGAAGTGTTCTACATAGATGTATATATGTATGTAACATACACCATACAGTTTTAGGGTGTACCAGTAACATGAGGTGTGAGCATTAGGCTGTGAAGTACATGACACTGGCATAGTTAAGAAGTGCAAGTCCTACACACCAATGGCAACACTGGTTTTTCTATAAAAAGTTTTCATGATAGGGTGGTGAAGAAAATACCTTAGGTCCTCTGTGCCAGTATTTTTAGTGTGCACAGACTTCTCTTTCCTTCTGTGGCAAAAAAGCACACTCATATTATCAACACATGCCCATGTTAAATATACATAATGATCGCTTTCACCATGGGGACTCTATGCCTGTACATGACTCTCTCAATCCCTCTTCTTTGTTTCCCCATTTCCTTGTCCTCCCTTCAACCCTTCTTACCCCCTTATTTCAAAAGCTTTATTTGTTACCCTTTTTCATTCTTCTGTTGTTTTCTCTTCCTTCTTTTCCCCCTTCCCCAGTTCTCCCTCCTAACTGAACATCATCTTCCTATTTTGTAATATCTAATATATGTTCTAGTCATTATTTACATTTTTGGTATCTCACGTCAGAGAAAGAATGCTATATTTGCACCTGTGTGTTTGCTTCATTTCACGGAAGAGTATGATTGCAAGGTCCATTCATTTAACTGGAAATGTCTCAAATTTATCCTTGTTTATGGCTGAATAGTATTCCATTGTATAAAAAAAGATATCTTTTTTATCCATTCATCCATTTGCAGCTGTGTTTAATACTGACCACTCTCCTTTCTCAGGAACATTCCTTGGAGATCAGGACAGTGTGCATTCCTGGTTTTGTTCCCATTGATGAGGCGGGAATATTTCACGTGCTTGGGAATCAGTCCTAGCATGGTTTTCTAATCTCTTCCTTGGCCGTTTTACCTGGGTCCATGGCTATATTAACATCTGAATGCCGACAACTAACCAAGTTTACCTCTAGCACAGCTTTCTCCTATTAATTCCAGACCCGTAATACACATGCATGGCGTTCATTTCCATTTTTAAAATTAATTTTATTGGGATACTTTGGTAAACATCATGATCACATTTACCATAGTGAATTGCTACCTGTAAATAATGTATCTTGATTCTTTTTTCCCCTATTCAACTCCCCTCCCTTCACCTTGAGGCCATACTTTTAAGTGAAACAAATTGGACACACATCTTTAAATATCACATTTTTTCTCTTCTGTAAGAAACCAAAAAGGAATACAAGGACCAACATGTATAATCGATACTGAGAAACGCAAGAAAATATTCAGGTTAGAAGGGGAACAAAGGATAGGGGAAGGGAAGGGACGGAAGGAAAAAGAAAAGAGAATACAAGGGAAACTGGAAAGAAAGACATTTTCATTTCTGTGTGACAGACACCTCAATGTGAGTGCTCCAGACACAATTTTCTCTCTGTCTCATTAAGCCTAATAAATGCCCACAGTTCCCTTTATCACCGAATGGTTTTGTACTTCATCCAGTTTCACAAACCAGAAACCTATTTCATTCTTGAAACTCTTATCTTTTTTTTCCCTGCCAATGACCATTGGTTTTATCTTCCCATTTACTTTTATCCATTTCTCTTTGTCTTCTCTATTACCCTAATCAACCTAGTTTTCTCCACTAGGAATTCCATAGCGCATT
>PVLD010028229.1:0-19683 GCA_004027595.1 Dinomys branickii
GCGCACGTGTGTGTGTGTGTACATGTGTGTATGTGTGTGACTCCCCACACCACTACATGGCACAGCACTCAGGGGCACAGCTGCTGAGAACAGCCTGGAGGGGAACAGAGGGTTGGGGAGGCAGTTGTTGCTTTCCTTGCTGTCACCTCATGGGGGTTGTCACAGCTGTGGTGCTGAGGAAGATGGTTGTGACGAGCAGATCTTAAGCTCTTGGGAGCTAGAGCATTAGTGTGAGAAGCAGGAGTCTGGTCCATGGAGGGTTAGAACAAGGGCCCGGGAGACAGTGCTGAGACGAGGGAGTGAGGGAGTGGGAGTGAGGGCAAGGATAAGGTGGGGCTTGTACAAGCTAGAGAACAGCAGAGATGGCCAGCAAATCAGCAGAAGCTCGCAAGGAGACATGGAACAGAAGAGATTCTCTCTCATAGCCCACAGCAACAGCTAGCCCTGCTGCCATATTTTCCTGGTACTGCAGATGGAACCCAGGGCCTTCACACTGAGCTACATCCCCAGCCCCTTTTATTTTGAGACAAGGTCTCTCTGTGTTGCTATTTTGCCCAGGCAAGGCTCAAAGTTGTGATTCTCCAGCCTCTGCCTCCCAGCCATGCTGACATTTTGATTTTAGACTTTGAGCCTCTAGAATATGGAGGGGATAAATTTTTGTCGTTTAATCACCCACTACTCTCCAGTTTGTGATACTGTGTTACAGCATCTTGATCAAATAAATACCCACTTTGGTGAGTGAGTGGATGTTTTCTTCCACTTGGTCCTGTCCCACATAGCTGGTTCACGGTCACTTCTGAAGCTGCCTGGACACTTGGCCAGAGTTTGTAAGAAATGCCTTCCCTAGGCATGTCTTTCTGAAAAGGGACATGGCTATGGTTTGGTGGGTGATGGAGGACCTGGAGGGCCAGGCTTGCCAGCTGGCTTCCTGCATTGTCTGGTGGGGCGTACCTTTCTGACTAGGTTTCTCAGAAGCTGCATGGAGGATGTTTCTGGGACATAGATTATGTTTTCCTATCGGGGTCTGCATCTGGGCTGTTGTCACAGCCCCCAATTTCCCCAGATATTTCCGCCATTGACGTCATGGCGGCCGGATGCGTTGGGCTTCATCGGCGCTGAGGAGGAAGAGAAGGGGGCAGGTACCCCACCCCATGGGTTTCGTTCCGAGAACTGGCTGGCCCATCCTGCAGCCGGCTTGGCCCAGGTGGGGTGGTGTGGGTGTTAGCGGATGTGGCGGGTGACGTCCATCTGGCCACTATCATGAGCCCCAGGTTTTGTACACCTGGCCTTTTTTGGGCTGCTGACAGACTCCATGTTGGAAGTTCAGGGAGGGCCAGCAGATCCCATTGATACTGGGACTCCTGGGGTCTTTAAACAGTACAAACTCAGACCTCAGAATTGTAAGGGATCATTTCTCAGATTAAATGGATCCTAAATCTCAAAACTACCAACTTTGTGGCGTCAATGGATTCACCTTCTCAGTATGTGTCAACCAATGTCCTTGGTGTCCAAACAAATTGGAAATAGCTCACTCGTCATATGCCTCCTGCCCAGTAGGCCCAGAATGGCAGCAGCCATCTCCTCAGCCTCCCTCCTGAGATCCATGAAGGCAGAAAGTCAGAAGAGGCCCCATCTTTCCCCAAGCCTGAGGCCAGCCTCTGCTACCAACTGCTTTAACATTCCTCAAATTAAGCTCATGTGTACACTAGGACAGGAATAGTTCCTAAATTCAGGCATAGGAGACACTTAGCAAAATGTCAGTGACTGGTAAACGCACACTTGCATGGACCCAGTCTTCCTCCCTGTCTATTCTGGGACAGTGTTCCCCAACTCACAGCACTCTGTCAGAGATGGGGATGGAAGGAGGAGGTTGAAACTGGCAGGCCTTTGGCGTGGGCTTCATGAAAGGAGTCCGCCATCAGGTTTTCTGGAGGGGTTGTGGGACAGAGGTTCCCAGGGAGCCAGTGTCAGCTCTGGGGACATGCAGACTGACTGACACCCATCATTACCATCCTCTGGCCAACTGAGACTCTTGAAGCATGGGGCCCAGGGTCTCACTCAGATCAGCTCTTCAGAGGCTATTATGCCCCATGCTGTCATCAGGGATCTTCCTACCCACGTCAGGGTCCAACAAGTGAGAAGGCACAAGGGGGAATGGCAGCTGAGATCCCTCTTAACCCCCTTCATGGGTGCAGAGCAGTAAACTGAAGCTCACAGTGGGAGAGAAGGGGGCAGAGCCAGGGACCCACTGAGAGTCCTAAGACCTGAGCCTGGGTCTCAACTCTGCCCTGCACCTCTGTGCGGTCTAGAGAGGGACCCTCCCGCCCATAGCTGGGCCTCAGTTTTCCCTTCTATGATGGGGAGGGCAGAGAAGGGACAAGGCCCTTCTGCTCTGTGTCTTGTTAGGTGTCTACAGGGCTTTGAGTTGACAACTCCTGCTCTATCTAGGGGGACACAGAGAGATATGCAGAGAAAGAGACAGACATGGGGGGCCAGATTCAGAGAACAAGAGATTCAGAGAAAGGGAGAGAGACACGAGGTGAGACAGAGACAGAGTGAGAGACAAAGACAGTGGGAGATAGTGGGAGACACTGAGAGAAATAGAGTGATACAGAGAGATGGAGACAGAGAGCACTGCCCTGTAAGGAACAGTCACTGCCTTCTGGCTGGTGGACTGATGATGCTGAAAATAATGAAGGGTAGGGAAGGGCGAAGTGCTGGGATGCCCATAGCTGGGTGTTGAATTGTTCTGCAAACACCAGTAAACACAACAGTGTGGTTGTGGTACAAAGACAGATACCGAGAATTAGACTGAGCAGAAAGCTTGGACAGAGACCTGTGCATAGAGGGAACAGAGTTTGTGATAAATGTAGCATTTCAACATGGAGGATGTTGAAGAAAAGAGCAACATATGTTTCTGAATAATCAGGGGAAAATAATTGACTGAGTGAATAATCAGTGCATTTTCCCACCAACCCCTCCCTGTCCTGTTTGAAATGGCACTATGATTATATACTCCAGAATAAACTCCAGATCCACTACAAAGATACACTTCAATGCCTAATGTAGATCTTGGGTTTACTGTGTTTCAGGCCCTGTGCTAAGCGCTTACCATGATTAATAGATATAATCCTCATCAAGACCCTTGAGATAGGTACTATTATAATCAATACAGTGCATGTGAGGAAATGGAGGTACAGAGAGATTAAGTGCCTGGCTAAAAATCACACAGATGACTGGGTGAGGCTGGTTTTGTCCCAGACAGTCTGGCTCCGATACCCACACTCTTACCTTCTATAGTAAGTGGAAAAAATGAAGCCATAAAGGAGACCAGAAGCCAACACAAGGTGAACATTTATCTCATTTTCAAGTGGGAAAAGACTTTCTAAGCACAAAACCAGAGGCAGAAACCACACAAGAAAAGACCAACCTATATGACTATATAAAAACAGCCTAAGCGTCACAAAAAATGCCATGAACAAATAGAAGAGGCAAATGGTGAATGGGGGAAAACATTTGCTATATACACATGACTGAAAAAGGGTTACTATTCTTTCCAAACAAAGATCCATGGCCAAATAACAAAAGTTGAATGCCCTACTAGGACTAAGGTCTTGACTAGCCCTCTCTCCCCATCTAAAAAGCTGAAGTAGCTAACAGACAGTAAAAGTAATGAAAGGATGCAAATTTCAACAATGTGGTAAGTTTTTTCTTGCCTGTTATATTGAGAAAGGACTAAAATATGATAATATCAACCCAGGGTTAGCTTGAATAAAGAGAGTATAAAACAGGACAACTTCGGGAAGAGCCTTTTGCAGAGATGGTTGGAAACCATCAAAATGTACATTCCTTTTCCCCCAGCAGCTTCATTTTGAGGAATCCAAGGACTCAGTCAGTCATGTTTGTGGGGAAAAATTAGACAGCCTGACTGTCCAGTAATCAGCACTAGGTCCAATCATAATTCCTGCTGATGTGAGGACAGTCATGATGGCCATGAAAGACCATGTGTTCGAACAATTTTTAGTGGGCTACAAAATGCTATTAATTGGATAAAGCAGGAACAAACCAATATATAGCATGGTTCTAATTTGCTAGAGTAATTTTTTAACTTAAAAAATACTAAAGGCTAAAACTTCGTGCTTACTGTGTACCGAGTACTGTTTTATGCCTGCAGAGATCAGCTCATCCCAGCCCTGAATGGCCTGTTCTCTTCCTGACACATATTCTAGTCACACACGTGCAGTCCTGGGCTAAGACCACAAGACACAGCTGAACCGTGGTTGACAGTGGCATGAAGTGCCCCCCAAGAGAGTCTCTCATGTGACGTAAGTACAAGTTCAGTTAGATGCTCAGCCCGACTGGACAACTCACAATTCTCCTGCTACGAGACAGAAAACAAAATGCCACCTATTTTTGTAAAATGGAAATGGACTCAGAGACACTCAAGTCAGTATTAAGAACCAGCTGTATATAAAACTCTGTGTTGGATGCTGGGTGGGAAGTGGGGTGAGGGAAGGTAAGAGGAGAGAGGGGGCTGGTGGGAAAGAGGTGGAAGGAAGGCAATAATAGATGGAGTGTGGCCAAGATGGAGGCGATGGAGCCAAAGGGGGACTGTCAGAGCCTTGGGAAGGCAGACAGACAGAGTCTGAGTTTGAGAGAGACACAGAGATATCAGAGGAAAGAGGGCAGAGAAGTGGGGTGTGACAGAGACAGAGAAGGACGGGAGGCATCGAGACAGAGGAGACCTGGTCAAAACTTCCCAGAACACCTGGACAGCATTTTAAGTTGTTCAAAGCTCTGAAATCCATCAAGACTGGCAGTTGACATATTTCAAAAATCCTAGCCACCTGTGTATCAACTGATCAATTTATTGATCTTTGTCCTTGGCCAAGCATCAGTTAAGTACCTCACCTAGCTGGCATTTATTATGACTATTATTATTTTTTTAAAAATCTTACCTGGTTGGGCCACAGTGGCAGGACACATGCATCTATACAGGTGTGCCCCCAACCCCGCAGTGCTTGCCTCCCTGCCTTCTCCTCCGTGGGGCCCCATCTGGCTGGGGAGAGCAGGGACACTCACCTTGCTGAAGTGGACTGACAGAGAAGGATCAGCCTGGCTTGTGGGAAACTGTCACATATCAAAAACAACTTTGCTTTTATACCGAGAAGAAAAACCACGGTGTGGAAGCCGCAGACCTCGCTCTTCTAATAATCCAATTTTTTTTTCGATGAGTGTATGCTGATCATCATGGGGTGGGGGGGTTCTCATAGATTTCTCTCTCTCTCTCTCTCTCTCTTGCTGTTTCTTCTCTTCTTGATTATGAGAGTTAAACGGAAATTTTGAAATTTTGGGTTTTTTCTTTGCCCTTTACGAGTCATCTGAAAATATGATTTCTTCCCCTTACCACAGAGGTGAGAGGTATCAATGAGATAACAGAGCTCATGAGAAACCACAGTTTTTAAAACAAAAGTGTGTACAGTCAGAAAAAAATAAAGGAAAATACTCAAATCACAGAGGCATCCAAAAGGCAGGCAGAGGACACCATTCTCTGCAGGAGGATATTTGAGGGTCTTTGGGTGAAGAAAGTGATGCCTGTGTATGACAGGAAACACCAGGGAAGAGAAAGCATACGGCTGGCTTCCCAGAGGCTTCACCCTGCCTCAGCGCTGTTTCCCCTTAGGTGGAACTGATATGGTTACCACCACTTGTGCACTTGTGTTGTCCGGGAGGGGGGCACTGGACACCCCTGAAGCCCTCTTTCCCACCGGGGTGAGGGGCATGTAAGTACTTCATGGAGAAAAAGTGGGGAGTCCACCTCTATTCTCTACAACCTGCAGAACTGAAGAGTCTGAGAATTACTGGCTCCCAGTATCCACTGAGAGTGACTGGGTGAGGGAAGAGAGGAAAATCTTGCCTCATCACACCTTAGGGTTTCAGAGCTCTGACCTGGTAGCTGCTCTACTGAGAAGGTCCCAAGCAGGCTACCAGTATTCATGCATCCACCCAATCTTGTGAAGAAACGCAGAGGCTCCTTGGGACACTGGTCCTCTTCCATCGGGAGCACCATAGCCTGATGCTTTGGATACCCTCAGCTGTTCTGATGTTTTACTTCAGAAAGTCCCCATTTCCAAGGATTTAGGGTTCCAAATATCCACCATCATGCTGATAGCTGACATTTATCTCTAATTTTCTAGGTGCCAGATACAGCGCCCAACACTTCCAACAAACAGTTGTGTTCAATCTTTTCCAGAACCCTTTGAAGTCCGTTTCATCATCATTGTACTGCCGTTATACAGATGGGGAAAAGGGAGGCACAGAGTAGCCAACCGACCTGCCCAAGATCACAGAACTGGCAAGTAGGGGTCCCAGCTTCCTTGGTGCTGTGCTTTAAAACTGCCAGTTTCTCTGAGCCCAACAGTCTCAGGCTTTAAATTCTAAGATGCGATGACAGGGAGGTTCTGGGATTTGGAGATTCCTCTGGGGGTTTAACTGTAGAGTCTCAAGGTTATCCAAGAGATAAGGCTGCATTTCCTCACTTAGGTACTCATTTGCTCCAACCACTGGTCACTGGGAGCCCACCCTCCAGGGGCTTCTGCTCACAGGCCGGGGCTGAGGTCTCCAGCATCCGCTCTCCAGTGCCCTGCGGTGCTCAGGTTTCTAGGCATCCATTGTCTACTCCAGCTCTTCTGCAAGTCTAGCTTCTGGCTTGGGGAAGAGAAATTGCAAACAGCTTCTTATTCACACAATATAAATGTAGTGGCCAAGGCCCACCCCTGTGCCCCTTCTTTCCCTACCTCCTAAACCCTCAAAACCAAAAAGGACAGCATTTTTCTTCAGTGCAACTCACCTTTCTGGAAAAGGCCAGAATGGACTGGATGACTTGGGTTGGTGAAGATGAGACAGAGACAGAGACAGAGACAGAGAGAGAGAGAGAGAGAGAGAGAAAATAGAAAAAAAAAGACCTAAAAATCAGCCAACAACAACAATAAAAAAAAACCCAACCCTCCTTATCACTAGGTCAAAACAGAACCTTCACTGGTTGGGGCTTCTGGGTTGGTGGGACTCATCTAAGAGCCAAAGCTGGCCTGTGTTAGGCAGCAGGGGAGGCCCCAAGGCAGGATGAAGGCCCTGAGCTTGGAAATCTGAGGGACCCTGCAAAATAGATCTTGTTATTTGTGGGAGGGAGCAAGGGACAGGGTGCAGGGCATGCTTGTCAGGAAGGAGTCTTGGGGTACTGGCTGTAGGGATGTTCCCAAGGTTAATGATGCCTTGCTCCCTGCGGACCTAGGTCTAAACATTCCCTACACTACCCATGCAATTATAAACAGGCCAGTTGTAGAAGTTGAGGCCCCAATCACTGTCCTAGCACCTGTCTCCCTCTAGGAGAAGGGGCTGATTTTCTCTCTCAGGGTCCAAGGAACAGGCTGCATTCTCATAATTTCCCTTGATCATCTCTCCCTTACTATCAGTCTATGAGACAGATTGGCCAGACAAGTGGAAAAAAAAGTAAGGGTAGTGGCCCAAAGGGTCCCACCTGAGTGGGGCCCAGGGTGTAGCAAGTGTGCTGCTGCTGCTGCTGGCTCTTTGCAGAATGAGGGCTGGGGGCCAGGTGGGCAGAGAGGAGCAGAGGTTAGTACCTCATTTCTATCCTGGACCATATCCTCTCCTATAGGAAGATTCCGGGTTAGGGGACTGAGTATGCTGGAACTTGAGGGAGATTGGACAGGATTAAACAGGTCAGAGAAAGTCCTCAGAGAAGGGGGCCTTTGACAAAGACTTGAAGGAAACAAGGGAGGGAGCCATGTGGATGTTTGTGGAATTCCAGAGAAAACAGCCAGAGCAAAGGCCTCGGGGTGAGAGTGGGCCTGATTTGTTCATGGTCTACAAGAAGGCTAGTGTAACTAGAGGGAAGTGAGAGGAAGAAGGGTAGGAGGTGAGGTCCAAGAGGAGACTAATGGGATTAGGACCATGCAGGACTTTGTAGGCCACAGTTAGGACTTTGGCTTTTGGTCTGAGTGAGGAGGAACTCATGAGAGGTTTAAGCCAGATAAGATGTGACTGGTTTCAGAATTTAACAGGAACCCTTGACTGGCAAAGGTAGGAGTGTGGAGTGTGAGGACAGAAGCAGGTACCAGCGAGGAGACTACTTCAATAGTCCAGGTGACTAGCGACAATTCCGGCAGTGGAGATGGGAGTAAGAGGGTGAATTTGGACACGTGTAGTTAAGAGAGAGCACACAGGATTTGAAGAATCAGTTGTGGATGCAGATGATACCCAAGCTGGGTGGGCGGGATGCAGTCTTTGCACTACTTGCCAGGTTAGGCTTTCAGATTAGAAAAAAGAAATAAAGTTCTATCTTGCTTAAGCCCCCATTCATTCATGATTTTTTTGTTACAGGAGAACATGTTCCTTTCTGACCCATGACTCCTTTCTGGATTCTGAGACCTAAATAGAAAGAGGTTGCTGGTGGGGGGTGGCCCCCTCCTAGAGATGCTGTGGGGGTTAGACTGAGATAATGGCATACTCAGAACCTGGCAAACGGTAGGTGTTCAGTGAAATTCTAGAATGGAGGGGGAATGTATTCATAGTCATATTCAGCTAACAAGCTACAGTTCTATTCCACAGGTGAGACTGTAAAGGTAGAGTGAAAGGAATTCACTAGACTGAGGAAGCAGAAGGAACAGGCCGCTTGGGAGCAGGAGCAGTAGCAGACATGGGGAGAGAAAGAAGGGAGGTGAGGCCACTGTGGGGCAAGAAGGGCCGGGCTTTGATTTGTGGTTGCATCAGCCAGTATCTATTCAATATGGCCAATCAACTCCTGGCCGTACACAGCGAGGCTCAGTGTTTCCTGAGCTGGAGTCAGAGAAAGCTAACGCCTTGCAAAGACGCATTTCCCATATGGCCATTCATTCAACAATAATGTCAAGTCTTGGAGAATGCTAAGAATCAATCGGGGGCATTAAGGTACAGACATTCTTGACTAGTGGCACCACTCAAGAGGTGGGAGGTGGGTAGGGGATGCTCATTATCTGTTAAAGGAGAGCCTTTTGGCCTTCTTTGGTCTCACATTAGGGTGCAGTCTAGGCCTTAAGAAACCAGCATTCATAGAGCAATGGGGAGTCACGGAACGTAAGGGAGAAGGCAAATCCATCCCCTAGAAGTATATGCTTCCCATTGTTCTCCTACATTCTACGGTTCTGCTCTTTACCCAAAAACCCAGGCTCTGGGTTACTTACTGGAGCGCCTTACTCCCCTCTAGTCTCCTTATTGGCTACTCGTGCCTTCCTTCACATCACTTACACTGCCCCGGTTGGCTCTGTTCTTTCCGTCTTGCCTCCGAGCCCTCCCTCAGTCTCCACTACACCATCCAGCCTTGGCATTGGTTATTGCATAGTAACACTACTCTTTGAGGACGCACAGACTTTACCCTGGCTCCCCCATTGGCTAGCTGCCATCTCTCTTCCTCGCTCCCGCCTTCATCCCTATTCCCATTGGCTCTGCTCCCTAAGGTCCCGCCCCCTTGCCGCTCACACAGTCCCTCAGTCTCCTTTTATTCTCTGCATTGGCTATCTCCGCCTTGGCACCGTCCACTGAAGCCCCAGTGCACGCTCGCAAGACTCTTCATTGGCTCGCTACAGGCGTTAGTGTCATGTTGCCTCTACGTCACCCATACACGGCTCCTGATTGGCTGTTTTCTGTCTCATTTTACGTCCCACAGCCTACGCAACCTGCGGATCTCCCACTTTTCGGACCTCTGGGTTTGCTTCTTGCTGAGTCTTCTCCTGCAGCCATTCCACTTTCGCTGCTGCCTACACTCCTCCACCCAGATTTGCCCTTTCGCTGGCCTACTCTGCTCTCTGTCTCCCAGATTGCACACCACCCCCACTCTGGCCACCCCATTGATTGATTCCGCGATCATGCCGCCTCCCACACCGCCCACTCTCGAGCATCTCCATTGGCTGCGTGCTTCTCCTGCGCTTCATTCAGCGGCTACGTCACTCACGCGCTGCTGCCCATTGGGTTTCTGCTATACCAGTCTTCATTTCACTGCCTACGCTCCTCGTGAGCCGTACCTCCCCCGCGCTGGCTTTCCCATTGGATGTCCGCCCCTTTAGGCCCTGCCCCCTCCGGTCCCGCCGCCGGTGCCGTCGGTGCCGCCGCCGCCGCCGCCGCCGCCGCCGCCGCCGCCGCCGCTGCCGCCGATATGGCGCGCACGGCCCCCGTGGAGCCCCCGCTGCGGCATCCCGCGCCCCCCTCGCCGGCCGCGGGTGAGCCCCGTACCTCTGTCGAGGTGGCGGTGGCTCCGCGGAGGGTGCTCTTCGCCGACGAGGCCTTGGGGCTGCCGCTGGCGCAGCTGCGCCGCTACCGGCCGTGGGGCGGGCCCGGGGCGGGCAAGATGGCTGCGGCGGCCGGTCAAGATGGCGGTAGCGGCGGGGCTGATGAGGACGACGACGGCGAAGATGGGGATGAAGGGGAGGAGGAAGAGGAGGCCTTTCCCGAGCCCTCACCGCTGTGCCCCGTCCCCGCTGGCGGGGGGTTTTACCTGGTGCCCACATTTTCGCTGCCGCCCGCGCCCGGCCGTCTGGAGCGCTTGGGGCGCGTCATGGTGGAGTTGGAGGCGCTGCTGCCACCTCCCGGAGCAGTCCCCGGGGGTTCCGGGGTGTGGGTGCCCGGGGGGCGCCCACCGGTGCTGCGCGGGTTGGTACGTGTGCTGAACCGCTCCTTCGAGAAGGCGGTGCACGTGCGGGCCTCACACGACGGCTGGGCTTCCTTCTGCGACCACCCAGCGCGCTACGTCCCGCGCAGTCCGCCTGGGGCTGGAGCGGGAGGAACAGGAGCAGGAGATCCTATCCTGGATTTGGGTCTCGGCCTGGGCCCTGGCCAGGCGTCCGCCTCCTCGCCTGACGACGGCGGCCGCACCGACCGCTTTGCCTTCCAGCTGCCCTTTGCTGAGGGCGCGGGCGATGGGGCGCGCCTCGACTTCGTGGTGCGCTATGAGACCCCCGAGGGCACTTTCTGGGCCAACAACCACGGCCGCAACTACACAGTTCTGCTCCGGATTGCACCCGCTCCCACACCCACTGATGCCGAAGGGCTGCTCCAGCAGCAGCAGCTGCAGCAGCTGGAGCCACAGCCTGAGTGCCAGGGTCCGGTGGAGGCTGAGGCCAGGCAGCTGAAGAGCTGCATGAAGCCGGTGAGGCGCAGGTAATGTCTGCCAGCGCCACCTCCGCCAACGCAGGGCTGTATATAGAATGGAGGACCAGCGTCCTGGTCCAGGAATCCCTCAGGCCTGCTCTCCAGTACAGGGAGGAGGGTGCATTCAGTCAGCCAAAGAATAGTAGAGGCCAAAAGTTTGCTTGTCACTGTTTAAATGACTGGGATTTCATTCATTCATTTATTGAGTGCCACTGCAAAGCCCTGAACAAGACAGACATCTTTCCTGCCCTCAAGGATCATATAAGGGTCCCGTGGGAGACAGTTTGAAAAAGCAAGCAAGTAGATAGGGATAAGGTTAGCTGCTGAGATGAAAGGGAAACAAAGGGGATAGGTTGGGTGGAAATGGCTGCTTAGGACATGGTGTGCAGAGAGCTTTTGAGGTGAGTTCTGGATGATGATATGTTAGCCTTATGGGAGAGGGACTTCGTAGATAAGGAAATAGGGAGGACTTATGACAAAGTGCTATTTAAACTCAGTTGTGAAAGCTCAGGGAACAGTTCTGTACATATATGGAAGTCTGGTGTTTTAGGGGGAACAGCAAGTGCAAAGGTCCTGAGGCAGGAAGTAAGCTTGGTGTGTATGATGGGCAGTGTGCTGGAGTGGGGAGAACTACAGTGACAAGGTAGTGGGGACCAAAGGCCTTACCAGTGGGTGGGAGGGAATCTGATCCCCATCACACAGAGCAGAAATCAGGGTTCCAGAAATGGAGAAATTGGTTGAGGAAGTGATGGTGTCTGGGTTTTTCTCTTCAGCCATGTCTCACCTTGAAGCCTATACATATTTTACTGTATGGTCTAATCTAGCCTGAGGCTCCCGCAGAGGTGAAGGTGTGAGGTCATACTTTCAGTGAAGCAGTGGCTTTGGCAGAGGCAGAACCAGATGGAGAGTGGACTGGAAGCTCATGTTTCTTGCTTTGTGCCACACCTGTAACCATTTAGAGCCGGGAGAAAGAACCAGTTATCCCTGGGAGGCGTGATACAAGATTATCCTAGCTTCCACTAAGGTATGAGTTTTTCAAGGGCAGTAGCTAAGCTTGACTTTTGGTGCAGCTGTCTTAAGTGTAGCCTTGAATCAGTGGGGACCGTCCAAAGTGTATACATTTTTCTGTTCCTGAGAGGACTGGAAGTAGAGATGAGAAAGTGGTTTTTTTTTGGATCTTATGGGTGCTGGATTAGGAGCTGCTGGCTGCAGCAAGGTTTTTGTGGGTTCTGCTGGTTCTGGTAAAGCCTTAGGCAGCGAGCAGTTCAGGAAGACCTTGCTTTCAGTGGGAGGGCAGATGTGCCTGAGTAAGCGAGCAAGCATCTAAGGGCCACTTACCAGCTTGTGAGTCCCACCATAGCCTGAGACAGTTTAAGTGGGCTGGCAGCATGGCTTTGCTTACAGTATAAAGAGTGGATTCTGGCATCTGATTGACTGTTCAGATTCCAGCCCTGCCACTTAATTGGCTTTGTGAGCTTGGCCAACTCATTAACCACACTGTGGCTCAGGTGACCCTATCCTCATGTGTGAAAGAGGTAATTCTGGCACCTGCCTCACCGGATGTGAATAAAAGCACTGAGAATGGAGCCTAGTTCAAAGCAGTGCCATAGAGGCGTTAGCTAGTATTGGTATTGATATTTATGTACTCATGTGCACTTCTCTAGCTTCCTCTCCTAAATTCAGCTCTGCTGATCAGCTGTGTGGCCTTGCCTCAGTTTCCTCATTTAAAGGGGATGACACTGGGGTGTGGCTGAACTGGGTGCAGCAGATGTGGGCAAGGTAACCGAGGCATGGGTGGTAGCCACAGGAGGTTACGCTGGTCAGCATTTACAGATCTTCTTGCCAAGAGCATTGAGTTCATTCTGTCTTTGAGATCAGTTGTGTGCGTGCTGTGTGATGTAGGTACTGGGATTATCTGCATTTAAGAGAGGGGGAAGTGGGACTCAGAGAGGTGAGCCAGCTTCCTCAGTCACTCAGCCAGTGAAGACAGGACCAAGGGAGAAATGCTAGAAATTCTGATCCTCTTGAAGGCCTGGAAGATCCAGGGCAGATTCTGGATTTCACTCCTAAGTGTTCTCAGTGTGTCACGCCTGTCCTTTCACCCGTGCTTTGTGTTTATTGAGGTGTATCCACATGAAGTGCACTCATCTCAAGTGTATGGCTCAGTGCCTTGTGCCTGTGTCTACACTTGTGTAACTACCACCCAGATCAAGAGAGTGAGCAGCTGTAGTGCCCCACAGCCCCCTTAATTCGTCACTTTCCCCAAATTGTCATCCCAGCTGGCTGTCCTGGGAGCCGTGTCTGCAAGATGTGACAATTTGGGTGATGGAGTTTGGTCATTTTCAAGAGTGTGAAAGGAAAGGAACAAAGAAATCAAAACCTTGCTGGGCCAAGGTGGTAAGGGTGTTTTTCTTTTAAAATACATGGGTGGTTTTAAGGAGAAATTGAAGCGCCCCATTTAGACAATTGTTTTGGTAACTGGCCCCAGGTCTGTGGTTCCTAACATGACTGGTGATACTGTTTTAAGTGGGCAGATGGCTTTTTGATAGCTTCTTATCTTTTGATCTCAGCTCTTGCAAAGGGGAGGCTGGTGCTCATTGCAAGATCAGCGATAAGGTTTTCTTTGTAGGTTTGGTGGCTTTCTTGGCGAGTACATTTCAACTTATTATTGTTTTAAAACCTGTGTGGTTCGGGGTGACATGGAGCGCTGTTGAAGAATGGCCCCACCTCCCTGGGATCCAGCCCTCTGGGGAAATGGCAGAGGATCTCAGGGGACACCCTTTACCGGTGGGAATCCCACTGGAGGGGCCTTTAGGACATGTTGGCTGCAGGCCCATGGTGCCACAGGATGGCCGCATCAGGTGGGAGCATGCAAGGGAGTCTGGTGGACATTGAGCTTCTTTTGCTTTGCAGAGCCAGGCTTTCAGTACCCCTCAAGCATAGAGATAATCTATCAGCAAGCATTTATTGGGGGGGCTACTATGTGCTTGGCACTGTGCCAGGTTCACATGGAAAAAAGACATGCAGATTGGTCCTAAGATATCGAAAGGCTTTGGGTGGGCTTGTGTGAGACCTCGCTGAGCCCCTGCTCTTTGCTAGGGACTTCGCCGACTTTTTGGAATGAGAAGTCTCATTTACTCCTGATAACAGTCTGTGTGAGCTAGACTATTTTTAATCCCTCTTTCTTGGTTGAGCAAACTGAGGCTCACAGAGTCCAGAGTTCTAGGACTGGCGTGAGGAGAAGACCTCCTGCTCTGCATTGGCTTAACATTGTGGGAAAGTGTCCTGTTCTTTTTCTTTTTTTTTTTTGAGATAGGATCTTGCTGTGTAGTTCAGGCTGACCTCGCCTCCCCAGTGCTGGTATTACAGGCATGTGCCACCATACCCAGTTCCAGGTGTCCTATTATACTTAAAAACAAAGACCAACAAGGCCTGACATTGGCTTTCAAGCATCCCCGTCCCCCGTCCTCCAATCTGGTCTCCTCTGGCTATTAGTCTTATTTCATGAACTGGTCTCTATTCCTGAGCTCCTGTCACCATGGTCTTTGTGTTATTGCAAAGGGCCTTGCTCCTTCCTGCCTTAGGGCCTTTGCTTGTGGGTGTTTCCTTCACCAAGAATGTTTGTCTGGTACCCCTTGCAGTCTCCTCCTGTGGACTTTGCAATTTTAAGAGGGCTTCCTAGGGGAGACCTGTCTGCTGCAACTTCCTCGGGCTCTCAGGCAAGCTGTTAGAGAATGCCACATAGCACAATAGATGATCCTCGCTACAGATTCAGGAGCATTTGCTGCCCCTCCTGGCAGTCCTACTCTATTTTTCTGATCCACTCTTGTCTCCTCTCTCATGTGACTTTTTTTTGTTTTTTGAGACAGGGGCTCATGTAGCTCAGGCTGGTCTCAAACTCATGTTGATCCTCCTGCCTCAGTCTCCTGAGTGCTGGAATCCCAGGGATGTACCACCATACCTGGCCTATCTCATGTGACTTTCAAATGTTGTTTACCTTCAGAGTTTACCTCCTGCTTCGAAAACCAAAATAGAAACCATAAGAATAGAACTCTGCCACTTGCAGTTCCCAAGCCTGCACTCTTAATTCCCCTCCCCTCTGTTATAGGTAAGGAGGGGTCCCTTCACCCTTGGGCCACTTCCCCACTCTGTGCTCCAAGGTCCCATTTTCTGCCCCTTGCTCTGAAATCTGTCCTGGCAGATTTCCCCCTGTCCTCACCTGATCCTATCTGATGATCCTTCCTCCAGCCAGGATCTCTATCTCTGCCGGATGCACCTGGCACCCTTCCGCTTGACCCCCCCTTGACTGTAAACTGACCTAAGTGTTCTCTGCAGCTTCTCCACTAGCTCATCCCCAGGTACTGATCAGCCCCAACATTGACCAGATTTTACAAGAGGTTCTGCAGTTGAAGTGTCTGGCTATTCCTTAAGATAGTAACTTCCCTGGCCTGGAGACCACACTCTGCTACTTTTTCTCTGAACTTTCTGGCTCTTCTTGTTCTTTCTTTCAGCCTCATGTACCTTAATTTGGTGTTTCTACTTGGTTCAATCTCAGAGGTTCCTCAAACTCGCCTTACCTAGGGCTGCATTCGTTACCTCCCCCACAGTGCTCTGGAGCCACCTCTTACACCCCTGCCTGCTTCCTTCTTGTTTTCGGAGCATCCTTACGCCTTTGCAGCCCTGTGCTTTGGGCTAAGGCACCTTGTTCTAGGGTACTCTTTCCTTTCCTGAAGGCACTGACCTCAGTTTATAATCAGACCATCATTAGGAGATTATTGGATGACTAGACTGTAAACTCCGTGAGGGGTAGGGACATGGTCTGCGTTTGGTCACCACTGTATTCTCACAGGCCGGCCATGGTGCCTGGCACTTAGCAGGTGCTTAATAAATGTTTGTTGAAAGAATGAGTTTGAGTATTTTTTTAATGTCTTCTTCCACACTGAATTGTGTTTCCTAGGTGGGCTTATTCACCAGTGTGTCTCTAGGGAGACCGCAGGGTTTTAGGTGCACCTATAACTGAATGAACGGGAGCCGACTTGATATCCGAGTCCGAGTTGGCAGCCTTAGGGGAGAAGAGAGCCGTTGGAGTTGAAACAGGACGGATCAGTATCTGAATTGTCTGGAGAGAAAGGATTGAATGTGAAAATGATCCCCTTTTATTCCATGGAGAACTAGTAGGGTGTCATGTTTAAGGACAAGGACTTGGGCCTGAGGCCACACATGGAGTGGCAGGGCTGGGGTTGGAGCCTGTGTAGTCCTGCTCTAGTGCCCCAGTTCACTGCTCTGCCAGGCTGGGCAAGATCCCGCCAGCTGGGCGTCACTGGGCAGATTGCTTTCCCTTCAGAGCTGCAGTTTCCTTCAGTGGGAATTTGGAGGGAATTACTGTTAAGCACTTCGTAGGTGCTTTTTAGATATTTCTTCAGTCCACTCAATAGCTCACTGAGGTAGGTATTACTGTTATATTCTGCTTATAGATGAAGAAACTGAGGCACAGAGAGGTTGAGTAACTTGCCTCAGGTCACACAGCTAGTAGGTGGCAGAACTGGTATTTGAAGTTGTATGTCCTGCCCATTTATTTATTGAGATGTAAAATCTCAACTTACTGGGTTTGAACATTTGAAAAATGGCGAAGCTGGATGTGGTGGTGCACACCTATAATCCTAGCACTTGGGAGGGAGGCTGAGGCAGGAGGACCCCAGTGAGTTCAGGGCCCGCCTAAGCTACATAGACCCTGTCTCCAAAGACAGAAAAGCATAGAAAATACCAGAGTACATCACAACATGCAGTAAAGGTAAGTATTGCTTCATCCAAAGAACAACTAATTTTCAGTTTCAAATGTGCATATACATTTACACCTGTGTGAATATGCTGGGTTATGATGTAAAATGGTTTTCTTAGTGTGAACTGGGGCCAGAGAATCCTCAAGGTCAGGGCCCGATGAGCTGCTCTGTCCCTACCCACTGCTGGCTTGTGCACAAATCCTAGAGTTGAGACTGACACAGTGGTTGGGGAAGGCAAGGTGGTGTCCTACATAATCTGCTGGGTTTCACAGCTACCTCTAAAGCCCTTTCTTTTAAGAAAACACATGGCCCAGGGTACCTAGGATTCCAAGTATTGTCAGGGCAGCCTTCCGGGGCCGTCACCTCCCTCAGAGAGTAGCAGTGGCATCAGGTCGTCTCCATGAGAGCCAGGCTCTGCTGAGTTTCCCTTGGCTTTCAGTGCCTGACCCACTTGTGGCTGGCAAAATTCTCTGAAGTCAGGAGCTCAGGGGGCACTCAAAGAGGCCTGTGGTGGCGGAGGTGATGCCAGTGATGTGACTGCTCTGAGAGTCTGTTTTGCTTCCCTTCAGGGGTTTGTCCGCTTGCTTGCTCACTCTGATTGGCAACTAATCTTTTGCTTCTGTCTTGGCTGGCCTAGGCTGGGGCCAATGCCACCTCTTTCCAAAGTTTCACCCCCTGGTCTCCTGGAGTCCTGTCTGAGGTCAGCAGCCTTTGAGTTTCCAGATGGCAGGAGGAGCTTTCATGCCCAGGAAACTGGCATGCAAGCATGAGATGGCCCCTTCAAGGTGACACGGGCTTGATGAGTGTGTGTAAAACACACAAGTGGTGTGTGCCCAAGACATCTGCAGCACTGTGCGTCCTGGGCCTCTACTGGCCACAGCACCTGAGAGGGTGCCACATGTCATTTGTGGGATGGGTGCCAAAAGGGTAGGTTTCCTTCTTGAAAATTGGCAGGTGCACTGTAAGTGCAGTTTTGTTCTGAATCTTCCTCCCCAGTTTTCTAAGAACCCCTCTTCTCTGTTACTGATCAGTCAGCATACGCTTGGGTTCCATTTACTGTCCTCATTTTGATTGTAGTAATAGCTTATATGACATTTTTACTATCAAAGACCAATACGTATGTTTTTTGAGGACTGTCTTCAAAGCGGTACCTTCTTTGTGTGTTATCAGTGTGGTATGTAGTCAGTGGGTGTAGAAGTGCAGTTTCTTAAGCCTTAGGTTCTGCATTTATAAAAAGGAAAGGGTTCTCTATTGAAGAACAGATATGAAGATTTTCAAATGACTTGGCCTAACTGATTGAAAGGGCCCCTGTTGGAGGAGTTGAATGATAGATGCCTGTTTTCCAATTTCATTTCCCTGACTTTAGAGGTTGGGAGAACAGCTTGTTTGCTTCTGCTGTCTCTGTGGATCTTAGAATGGACTCAGTTGCTTGACTTCATGTTTGGACGTCCCTGTCTTCTCACCTCCTTGGCTGTGAAGAGAAAGCCTCATGGCTGAAGCATTCTTTTGTTTTTCTCTGCTATAGCTGAATTGTGGAATCCTTTGCCTGCTGGGTGGCTGCTTCCCAGATTTTCTCTCTTTTCACTCTCGTGTCTATGAATTTGTAGTGGCTTTTCAAAGCCTGGCTGTCAGGCATTTCAGGACTGGGCCAGATGGAAGGGAGGCTTGTCTAGGCCCGCACCTGGGAGGGCGAGGTGGCACTCTGGCTGTTTGGGGGTATTCTTGAAGACATCCTAGGAAGTTGATTTTTTAAAAATGGAGTCAGTGACACCTGGAAGAAATTGTGTTGAGCCACAAATCAAGAGGCCTGAATTTTAGACCTTCTGAGGGGACTGCTGTGAGAACAGGGCAGTTTGCTCTGAGAACCCATTTCTCATCTGTGGTGTATAGGAGGCACCCACTTCATGTTCAGTAGTAGTCTGATTCAGATACCTCTGTGGTGGCATGCGTGAGTCCTAGACCACAGAGAAAGACATACTGTCCCTTCCAAAGCTTCAAGACTAGATCGATATACTGTACATGGTTCAAACTTCCTCCTCAAGATCATATACAAAGGTTTTTTTTTTTTGAGGCAGGGTTTTGCTATGTAGTTCAGGGTAGCCTTGAGCTCACTTTGTAGCCCAGGTTGGCCTCATACAGAAATCTTCCCGCCTCAGCCTTCTGAGTGCTGGGATTATAGGTGTGTGTCACCACACCTGGCTAAAAATATTCATATAGCCACTTTGTGTCTGGTGGTCCCCTAGCCATGGGTCCCATGGAGGCAGGGAAACTGGGACAGAATAGAGGGGAGATATCCAGAGAAAAGTCTGTATTAACAACTTCTAGAAAGAGTTGGAGATGGGGCTGGGTAAGACTCCTGTCCCCCTCATCCAAGAAGTGGTAGGTTTTTGGTTAAAAACCAGAAGGCCTGGGTTTTGGTTCTGTTTATGTGACCCTGAGCCATTTACTCAGCCTCGCTGTAAGGTAGAGATAATTGTACTCCCTATTTCAAAGCATCGGAAGTACCTGTCTCCCAGGGTGCAGGGAGGAGTGATATATGTGAAGCACGTAGACCAGTGCCTAATGTCACAGCGCTGTGTGTAGGTCAGCTAGTGATGTTCTGTTTCTGTGGAAGCAATTGATGAGGTGTTTTCACAAGAGTATGAGCTATTTCCATAAATGTCAGTATCAATCCATTGCCTCATAGGAAGAAAAAGATCTGAGC
>PVLD010028230.1:0-19681 GCA_004027595.1 Dinomys branickii
TCTATAATTTGGTATTTCCTTTAATGTTTTTGTGTTAACTAATGTGAAGATAACTACGTAATTCAACATCTAGCTCTAATTCCCTACTATATTTTGTATAACTTTGTATTTTCTGTATTGTTTATGGCTTTTCTGGTTCATATGTCTCCATTCTTTTGTCTTTAAAATAAAATTAAAAAAAAAAAACAAACAAGAAACCCTTAAAATTCTAAGCATCTAGCATGGATTTCAGTCTTCACCTTTATATTGTGCAGTGCAACTTTTTGGAAAATGCAAATGTATTTAAATTATGTGACATTACCACAAATATACACACACACACACACACACACACACACACACACACATATTTTACTCTCCTCAAATGGATTTGTACTCAGTGAAGCAGATTTTTATTATTTATGATTTAACCTCCATGTCTTATGTTATCTTTTATATGTGGTCAGTACAACCTCATATTGAACAGTGAGTTGCCAAAAATATGACCTTATTTTCAAACTTCCATTTAATTCCAATGATAGATACTTTCACTGTCAACAGTATGTGTTTAGGTTCCAGGAAGTGTTAACTAAGAATTCTGCAGTAAAACAGCAGCCGGAGAGCGTTTCCGTGTGTTTCTGCCGTGTTGCAGGAGGCAGCATTAGACATCTGTATCTCCTCAGGCCAGTGAAAGGAAACATCTGTGAAGCACACATTAAATTGTTTTTTGAGGGAACCAACCACAAACCGAACCTACCGTGCTTCATCCAGCGTGAGATGGTGCAGAACCAGACAGGAAAATAAAATAAATGCACAGAGTTACAGTGTTGCAGACACAGCGTTGGGATTTATTGGCGTAGCTCTACCGCTGATGTCATGATGCTGTGGTGGGCCAGATGAGTTTATCAATACATACTGCTTAAAAAGCTGAAAGTACAAATTGGGTTTTTCCTATGGAATTGCTAAATTTGCCAATTTTCATCTGGGAAATTCATCAGATAAATACATCTTCAAGTAGAACTATTCAGAACAATATTATGCATGCTGAATTTAAAATAGCAATAATTAAGAAAGAACAACTTTTAAAAAAATTTTATTTTTTAACCCATTGGGAAAAACCTGAGTATCTGTTGTGATAAGGAAAATGAGATTTAAAAAGCTGCAATATTGCATCAGAGAAAGACACTGAGTTAAGATAATATTTGAAATGAGATTTTTATTTCATGTTAAATTTTACTTTTTAATGATGGCTCCAAGTGTCTCCTGTCAGCATCAGCCATAATCTATCCCTCTGTTTAATTCCTTTAAATAAATCTGTAATAAACAGTTTTGCATAATTTTTGATTTATGAAAATATTGTAAAGAAAGTACAGAGAATTGTTACCTTCTCTTCACATGGTGTCTCCTAAAGTAAACAAAGCCATGGTACATTATTACGCATCTCATACCTAAACTACACATTTTAGCCATATTTCCCAGGTTCCCCTTTTGTTCTGGCACCTAATCCTGAAAATCATCAACCACATCTTTGCTCATCATTTCTCCTGTGTCTTAGAGGGTTTTTGTGTGTTTGTTTTGAAACAGGGTCTTGCCATGTATTTCAGGCTGACTTTGAACTTATTATATATCCTTGCCTGATTTTTCACAATATTGGCCATTAGGGACTTCTTGCAGTTCCATCTATTTCCCTTGGGCATGTCACCAAACTTCCTTTAGCACTGTAGGATGTTACCAGCTCATACTGGATTCTTCTTGCCAGTTCCCAGAACCAGCCAAAGTCTAAATTGTTTTTTTTTCCTTTTATTGTGGGGTGATATTAGAAACTCAAATCCAAGCTCCAAATGGATTCAGTGAGAGTGATTTATCCTTGTTTTTGGGTTTTCTCAGTGGACAGTGATAAATATATATTCATGACATATGATGAAAAAATGTGAGAATATTTAAGTTTTAAACAATATTGCAGTGAAAATGTGCATTTCCATTAATCCCTTTCACAATACTATTGCTTTCTTCAAACACACTAATTTTCTTGTTCTTGGCACTTTCTGAGGCAGTATTGGAAGGCATCTTTCATGTGCTTTGTTGTGCTATCATGGCTGCTTGGATGTTGGGAATAAATTCAGTATGTTTAACTTTCATTTTGAATTTGGGGATAAGCCAGAGTTCCAGTGTGCTAGATCTGGTTAATCATGTTGGGTGAGTGTCTTAGTTACTTTTCTCTAGTTGTTGAGGCAAAATACCCAAAGCACAAAATGAAGGAAGGAAAGGTTTATTTAGCTCACAGTTTGTGGAGGTTTCAGTCTATACTCGGCTGGCTGCAAGGCAGAGTGACACATGGCAGAGGGCAACAGGTCATGACTGTGGAAAACAGCAAAAGCAAAAAGGGAGAAGGGGCAGAGAGCAGCCTCTTTCCCTCCCTTACATTATAGCACTCACACCTGGTCTCCCATCAATGGACAAAGGATCAAGCAAAAACTGTAGAAGCTGGTCCCATGATGGCATGAGGCTTTGGGGAGACATCTAGACACAAACCGTAACAGTGAGATATACTGTAATGTTTTCATGAGCCTGGCTTCTAGCTGAATGGCACTTAACCATACTAGCAGCATCACTGTTGTGTGTGTGTGTGTGTGTGTGTGTGTGTGTGTGTGTGTGTGTGTTTACTGTAACTGGTAAAGACAAAAGAAGACTTCTAAAACTGCTTCACAGAGGGCGTGTATGATGGGATGTATTCAAAATGACGGGAAGTATTTGGGGTATTAATGACAATATGTCTTCTATTGTAATAAATTGTTTTTATTAGTTCATGTTTCTAACACGTAATAATTACATTCCCTATGGGGAGTTGGTACACCTGCATGGCACACCTTAATCCTTTCTGACTGCGTTTCCTCTCCCTTTGTCTCTTACTGCCCTTCCCACATGGGAAGACTCGGACTCCTCCTTATTACCTAACCATTATTTTGTGCTTCGCTTACATTTTCACTTTCTTGTATAAGAGAAATCATGTGATACATAAGCTTGTGTATTGAATTTATTTCACTTAGTGCTATGTGCTCAGATATTTTTAGCCATTGCACTGAGATGATAAATTTATGACAATGTAATTGTCCCTTCTCTCTTTGAGTCAACTGTGACCTATATAGTATCTGGCTTTTAAATGTTTTTCCGTTTTTATCCTTTTCAGCCCTGAAAATCCTGACTATTTATTTACTTTTTCTTGAAACATCTCCACCTTCAAGAAGCTAATATCCCTTACCTGGAAACTGAGGAAATTAAGATAAAATAAATTAAAGTAATTAAGATAATTCTTTGCTAACCATAAATTTGCTGTTCTGTGACAAGCTCCATGATATATGAAAGCATAAACATAATCTACATGCTCTTTCTAAATTATTCACACTAAATATTAAAAATATATATTCCCTCTGTCATGCATGTATGTATATATGTATAAACATACAGCTGTCTGTCAGAAATATTTATAGTCTCTGAGTTTAGAATTTGAATTTTAATTATTTATACATAGTTATAATTGCACATAGGTAACTAATAAAGAGGTTAAATAATGTGTTTTGATTTAAGACCCAACAGGACTGACATGCTTTTAGAGTATAGTTGTAGCCTAGTACAAGTCGTTTTTTCTTTTAGGTTTTCCAACTGACAAAAAGCTTTACTGACCTATGCTGAAATAAAATTTCATTGCTGATTGTGTCTTCCCAGGAATACTTGTTAAAAAAGAAAACAGCAACAACAGCAACACACACACCTTAAAGTAGAATTTACTTTTTGGTATTTCTCTCGCTTTCTCTTTCATTTGGTACTTTTTTGGGGGGTACTGGAAATCAAACTCAGCATCTCACATTTGCCAGGCAGGTGCCCCTTTTACTTGGTACTTGAAAGATACGGTATATGAAAGCTTTGCGAGAATTTCCTTTGATCAGATTCACCTATCTACTAGAATTAGTCAAAAGTAAATTCTCTAAACTCATCTTTACTCCAGTGCAAGTTTGACACAGGCCATTTAAAGATCAAAGGTAATGCGTAAAGGTCTCTTTCGATTTTGATGCGATATTCAGACAGAACTAGATCTTAATCTCATATATTTTAGCTTATTCTAATTGTGTAACACTATGAAATTTTAAAAGTAAAACTCAGTTTTTACATTCTTTCTCTTGATTAAAAAACTTTATGGTGACTATATAAGGAAAGCTGAACCCTGTATAGCTTATATTTTTAGATTTAGTGCTAAAAGATCATTTCTATTGTGGAAATTCTCTTAAAAGGCCACCAATCACCCTATTATATACCTTAGATTTATAAAAGTAGATACTTCCTATGTTGGAAGAGCCCAAATCAAATTTTACTCATCAAAGTAAATGGTTACTATCTATCATCTTCATCCTGATATAGAAGAGTTAGCACATATATTTAGTAATTAAGTTATAAATATAAGATTTAATAATTTAAGGACCACATAAATAGCTGCCAGCTTATGTGGCTCTTTTAATTCCTGTCACTCTCTAATAATTACCTTACTTTACTTTCAGGATGCACAGATATGTATTTAATGTTAGCTTACAAGTTTTATTGCTGATATTTGACCTGTCTATGGATTCTTTCACATTTCATTAAAATGTAAATATGTAAAGCATTATAAACAGGTTGAGTTTAATCATTTGAAAACCGCTGTCAGTACCCACACTTTGTCATTCAGTGTGTGTGCCACTGCTCAGTGCTTTTCAGAATCCAATTCACTCTCTTCAAAAACTATCATTTGGCTTCTTTGCTATTTTATGTCACTAAAATGAGGCGATTGTTAAATATTTGCTTTTGAAATGTTTCCAACACCCTAAATACAGTTCCTCTGAAACTCGAAATGTGAAGTCACATAACATGGCCAGCTTCTCTCTTCACATTTTTTCACCTACAGCTAATAAAATACTCGACCAACTGAAACAGAAATGGAAACTTGATAACACATATGGCCACAAGAGTATGCAACAACCAAAAGTCTGTTGTTTTTAGATTACTCTTCATTAACAGTAGTTATTTACATTTAATTTCAATGCATAATCTGTTGGAGGAAGTAACAATAGTGAGGTAACTAGATCTTTTTATTGCCTCAAAGGATTTTTAAAACTAACTTGCTATAGTCATTGGGATTGTCTACTATTACCTTGGCTGACATTTATTTTTCCAGTACTATTGTCCCAAATTACCTTGTATCACTTTTGTACCAAACATTGCACTGCATTTTACATCACAATTTTCCATGGGATAAAACTATTTTAATCATAGCTCTATAGATGGAGAAATTTAGGCATAGAGTTAAGATGACTTTGCCAAATCGCTGAATTTGAAAATAGAGCACTTGCAGTGCAAATCTTAACAGATTGGCTTCAGAATACTACATATTCTTAAACCAATGTGATTCCTTTTTCTCCATCTTTGTTTATTAATGTTTTCCAATCCTCATGAATATACAAATACCAGAATATTCATAGCAGCTTCTTCAACATACCTAAAACTCACAACACTTTTAATTTCCACTAAAAATTTGTAGCATATTAGTACAGTGTGAATGTACACCCATGAAAATGAACTGCTGATTTACTCAAGAATAAATAGATAACCATCATTAAAGCCATTCCAAGGAAATTATGTCAGACATCAGAGTACATAATATGGGGTTTCATTTGTATAGATTTCCAACACAAGCACCTCTGACTGATGGAAGTTGATGAAGTTATTTTGTTCCCGTATGTGGATATAAGGTGAGGTTTTGAATGAGTAATGTGTGAAAAAATAACCCCCTGATGATACTCTAAGAATACCTGTGTCCTATGTCCTACAGCCAAGATCAGGACTGGCCCGCCCAAATCTTCTGATTCCACTGAACTCATGTACATTTGAAGTAAATGATTTTAAAAATCAAAATGAAATGACCATCGGAATGAAAAATACAGATCGTGAGGACTCTATAACTTGAGAAACAAAGGACTTCCTACAAGGGTCCAAAGACACTGGCTTTCTACCCAGAGCACTTTTCTCTTATTTAAAAACTGTATTTACATAGGTGTAAGGGAACCTAAATAATGAAGAAAAATATTTCAATGAAGGTTTTATATATAGAATGTATTTTAATCTAGCAATATTTTTCTAGCAACAAATATTATGGTTCTATTTAACCTAGCAACAAATATAAATGTTTTCCAAAATACCATTTTATTATATCAATGAATGTGAATGCAATATTTTGAACAGTAATACATGTGCATATGTGTATATAAATGTGTGTATAAGACTATTTTTGTATTCTAGTAGATAAAAGAAAACTGATGCAACAGCAGAAATAAAAATTAATGATCCATGAAGGATGGAATATTGGAAAAAATAGCAGACTTGATATCTGCATTATTCCACCATCCGGTATCCCTGGAACAGCTGTGGGATTAGTTATTCTCCCTGTGATAGTTTCAGAGCTTCTAAAATGGATCTAAGTAAATCTCACAGGGTTTAGACAAAGAATGCACAACATTGCCTAACATCATTTATAACAATGATGAAGAGAACTGCTCAAACAGTGTATTATTATTTAGAACATATCCTTGGGATTTAAACTGCTTGAGTCAAAATGCCAGTTTTACCAATTAGTGGTTCTATCTACCCATTTTAAGATGGTCATGTACCTAATCCAAAGTTCAGGATTGTCAGAATAAAAAAGGAATGGCCACATAGTATCTGTACTTACCTATGCAGTGTACATGTATTTGCTCTATAACAACATGAATAAAAATTAACCTAGTGTTTTCAGGTTTATATTAAGCTGGTTATTTTGATAATTATTTTTCCTTTATGCCACTTCTCTTGTAACTACTGATTTCTAAAAGTGGGTGAGAGAATTGTGACTAAATTCATTTATTTTCTATTTTGTACAGCCATTGTAAGCTTGTTACTAAAATTTACTTGTTCATAAATTGGTTTCCAAGGATTTTCTAAAGATTTTAAACTTTTCTGTGGATCTGTTTCTTATGTCATCAGCTAGATGCATTATACTCTCCTTTACTCTCACAAACATAGAAAATAAAGAAAATTCCATAAGTAGCAAGAAGTAATATTTCCATAGTTTTTCATGGAATTCTCAACATACACAAATCTTTCATCAGTCTTAAGAGAGAGGTTAGATATAAGATTTATTTTTCCAACTGTAGCTGTGGTGGTTAGCAGTATAGCTGGTCAGTACTATGACCTCTATCAGGAAAACAAACAAAACAGAACACTCATCTTTAAGCATATCCATTTTATCTGCTATGATCAAGTCTCTTCATTTTCTTTCTGATCCAATGGCTTCCATAATGTGAAATTGCAGGATAAAGAACCTTCTTTTAAAGCCATTGGAGCCTATTGAAAAATCACCTGGCACCCCATCTTACACTTTTGTGCTTACACAGAGAATATAGGAGGGCATCTGGGGGCTCTTTTATACTGTGGTCATTTTTTTCTTACAGTTTTAACACTGATGCTCAGCTAGGCTAAGGAAGGGTTGGAAGAAGGACCTTTCCGAGTCAGTCATTATTCACTGTCAAATTCAATATTCCATCCTATCCTGGCAATGTACTGGTGAAATCATTCTCCAACATGTACTCCAGCTAAAAGTTTATAGAGTAATTTTGTTCATTGGTAGCTTATTGAACCTCCCACTATGTGCTAATATCAAATGTGCAAATAATATGTCTTTCTTTAATTTCTTTATCCAACTTTGTGTTTCTATAACATGTCTGAATTCCTAAAGTAGAAAATCTATTAATCCTTAATACTTAGGTAATTCTTAAAGTATAGGTAGTGCAGACACAGCTCAGGACTGAAGCAAAATATCTGACTTACTAATATTAAATTTAATATGCAGCAATTAAATTAGCACAGGATTCTGAAATATACATATACATTCCTTATAAAATTGCCTCCGGAGTTGCTGTCATGTAAGAAAAATGGTAAGATGATCTGAGGCCATGATATCATTTGAATAAATTCAACATTCAAACAGCACAGCAAGAGCTATAACCTGAGTAGAAATACAGAAGGGATACCGTGATGTTTTCCTCCAACAAGAGGAGTCTAAAGAATGAGCAGTGTCAGTAGCTACATGTTTTATAAAAAGTGAGAAGACACTGATGTCTTTCAGGCATTTAGAACTATGCTCTAAGCAGACCTAGGCAAAAACAAGGTGGGTTAATCTACAAAATTTGAATGTGAGTTATGATGTACTTGAATAACCTACACGGTTGAAGGTAGGAAACAACTAAACTATAAAATCCCAATTTGTTGCATGAACAACAATCTGTTCAAGAAAGTATTCAAAAACCCACACATGCCTATGAATGAGAAGGATATTCTGAGTAACAATAATTCTTAACAAAATGAGTAATTTAATAAGACAAAACCAAGAAGGAGAAATATGTAAATAAAGCTCTACAGATAAGGGAAATAAGTCTCAATATTTGTCTTTCCAGGCAATCTATAAATCAATTAGTTATGTGTGAAATAACAAAAGTCTTGTTACCCAATATTCCACTTTGATAAATCAAAGTAAAACTAGAAAATGCTGTAGACTTTTCATAATTTACTCAAATGCAACTAAATGACTGTCACACTGTACAGTTTTGTGGTACACCAGGAGAGATAAGCAGTCCTCGTGTTCCAAAATAATCATGAAATCAGACACAGAATCAAAAGTTATTTTTAGTTCTATCAAATAACATGCTAATCAGTTTAAAAAACATAAGACTTCACAATACTTACATGAGATTAGTGAACATGAATATCTTTGTTATTGAGTTTTTAATGCCTCATTAACATTCTGGAAAATTCACATAACTTTAAACCTAAATTGTGAGGTGAATGTAAATGAATTGCTTTATTCTCTATAAAATCTGAGGTAAAATTATCTCTCAAAATAAGGTGACATTTATATTTTGAATTCATGGGTTATATTGTAAATGACACAGAGATTTGATTTTCTTAAAAAAGAATTGTTTGACCTATGAGTCTAGCAAATAAATTCTGTAATTCTATTTTCATGTTTTGATGAAACCAAACAATTAATATTGCCTTTGTGTTATTTTCAAAAACATCTATATAAAATGGAACATCACAGCCAGTCTTTGAACTTAGCTATACTTCCAAAAGTAATCTTATCATTGGTACACCAGCACAAAAACTTAAACAAATGGGAAATCTTGTTTAAAGGCTAATTTTCAGCCATGTGTTTAATATGCTATTGTTAGAAGATAATATTGCTTTAAATGTGTTCTGCTTAACTTCTTTTCAGTCTCAGTAGGGAGTAAAACAAAATACTAATTTTGGGGGAGAAAAGTAGAAATCAGTTGAATGCATTAATTATCCTGTATGCTGTGAAGTGAAAGAGTTGCTTCAGATTGTGTGTTTTTCACAAGCCTGTCTGATTTTCAGATTCAGTATCCTTGTACTTTGTTACTGACAATAAAACTTCCTTCTATACAAGCATCAAAATGGTAAGTGCAATTTATTTAGGTGCAGCATCCTAATTTCAAGATGGATCTAAATCCAACTGAAAAATGATTTGATTTTTGTAGGCACCTAGTAAGAGAAACAGATAATATGTGTATGAGTTCTGATGTCATGGGAATGTGGAGATGAATACAATGCGTTTTGTTCATGAACTGTTTTAGGGTGATAATCTCTTCTTGCTAATCACAAGAAATGGGCTTTAAGTAGCACTTTTATACATTTCTACAGTTTGAGGTGGCCACATCAACAGGTAGAACTGCCAACTGTCCATTCTGGGATTGCTCTAAAATGTAGGTATTTTATGTATTATGTATGACTGAATGCATTAAGTCTGAAAAAAACAATGTACTTCTACAAAAATATATGAAAACAGATAAGATCAATTTGGGTTGTAACACATGACATTTTAGTGTTTGCTCTATACATATTAAAGAATCTATTTAAGCTCAATAAAATTAAACAAAAGACAGGCCCAGCCAGTGTCTTCAGAAAGTAAATTTGTTTTTTTTCTCTGTATTTTTAAGTATAGTGATCTAATCCCTAAGAAACATCATTTCCCTCCGTATATGACTGAAATTTTGACTCTGCACATAGGTCAGGGAACTTCTTATCAATTCTTACAAAAGTTATGTAAAATATCTAGAAATCTAGGCAAGCATAGCATATCCATTTCTTTTTTCAAAAGATAAAAAAGTCATTTCAAGGGCAACTGCAGTGTGGGAAAGGAGAAGGGAAAGAAGGGGAAATCATGTATGTATGTGTATACAGGATAGTAACAGTTGTACTACTGTCTTCTGTTGCTTTACTGAGAGGAACAGTTAATGATTGCTTGTTTGATCACTATTGCATATCTCTGTTTTCCTGAGAAACCGCTTTGAAGATATCAATACTTAATACAACAACCACTGTTAATTTCCCCACTTTTCTGTAACTCTGTATTGTTATGCTATTTTATAAGTGTCTGTTTGTTAATATGTTTTCCTTCTTTTATTTCTAAAATAAAAAAGTCATATACTTCCAAATTCTATTTTATGTACAATAAAAATACTGCGTGGGGCATCTTACAGGGAAAAAAGGGATATTTGAGGGTCGCAAAGCAGAAGATGCTGGCTTTGTTTCATGGAGAGATTATTTAGAGGAAGTCACTGTGAATGAAATGCGCAAGTGATCATGTGACGAGAGAGAGAATTTGTCAGTGCAATAAACTGGAAACTAATATCTACTAAGCTCTAAAATGTACTGGGCTTGAGTTTGGAGCCTTCTACCGATCGTCCCGATCCTCAGCGCCACTATGAGTAGGATTTTAGTCACATTTTCGCGATAGGGGCTCAGAATCTCTCTACGCTTTGTACTTTTTGACACTATGTCATTAATTATATCATTGTATATATGTGTGCATCTGTTACTGAACTATCATTTCCCATGAATCCATCTGCGTCGCTGCGTAGCTGTGTGCCAGGATCTTGCGGTCTCTCTTTGCCCTCACGCCTTGCACACGGTAATGCTTCCTTCTCCTCCTCCTCCTCTCTTTCTCCTCCTGTGATGTTCACGGTTACCTTCAGCCTTGTACAGTTACATATTCTACCCGAATCTAGATTCTGCTTGTCCATTTGAAGTGAATGAATGCTCAGCAATTTCATTAATGTTCCATCAACTTAAAAATTATAATTGAGAAAAATTGATTACTTAGAATATTTCCTCCAATCTCTAACTATGATAAATTTCTGCCTTTATTTAAGTACTTACTCATGTGCCTCAAGTTTCTAAAGTTCTATTGTGGTTACCTTAATAATTTATTAAATGTATTCTTACATGTTTAATCATTTACATATAGAGCTCTTGTAAATTACATTTTATGTTTTTTAATTTATTGCTGGCATATTCAATACATTTTTGTGTATTTCTTTCATATCCAAATATCTTAAGTTCATTTAATAACCTTAACAATTTATCTGTATATTAATTTGGGCTTTATGGTAGCTAGTGCTGGCACTGGAGGCATATAAGACTATTCATATGATGAAGAGATGAAGTATTCATCATGGACATATTTGTGTCATTCCAGATCCAAAGGATCAATTTTTCACCTTATTGTATGATATTTGTTGTAAGATATCATACTTTTTAAAATTCGGCTTAAGAAACTTCCCTCCTCTTACACTCAAACAAAAAGGTAAGTTTTTTTCTCATGACTACCCAGGAAATGAGATCCTGGAAAACCTCCACGCAGCTAGAAAAAATTAGTGTAGTAAGGCATCAGCTAAAACACGAGTTCCTTCTGGGAGAGGGTTCAGAGGTCAGGTTTATTCTAAATCCAACACAGTGGGTCTGACACATAGACAGTGTGCATCGTTTTGCACTAACAGCAGTGCCCTCCGCGTCACCCTGCTTTCCTCCTGCCTCAGGACATCTTGGGCTCTGAGTGAGCATTGTACCACTGTACCCCATTGCACTGTGCAGGACGCACATGACAGCACAGCTGCATCAGTGTCCAGCAGACACGTGAGCTACTTCTCAAATTGTTCATATCTACAAATGTAGGAAAACGACATCCACATCTATCTGTGAAAATTCCCAATTTGAGTGTTTGTAAGTCAGGGACTTATTCTATAATGTAACAAATATCTGTCTCTGTTGTTAAATTATTATTTCTAAGAGGAAGATTCTATGTTCTTTTCCACTCATCTTTTAGCCCTTAGGAAGTAGACATGGGAAAGGTTTGAATCAATAAATAAACACTGATAAATTTGCTAGTAGAATAAATAGATATGAAAATAGGTCAAATGCATTTATAAAGTGCAAGTCATGTCACAAAAATGGAACTAATTAGTAAAATAGCTAATAAACTGATGTTTACACATATGTTACGATTTACTTTTCTCATGTGTATTTACTTCCTGATAGAGACTGAGAGTGCTTCTACTTAAAAAACTTGTATAAATACTTCTATTACTTAATTTTCCAAACCTATTTCACCAGCTTCTTAGTTTTTTCATTAATTAATGTTAGTTGCACAATTGGAGAATATTCTCCAGATTTCATGTTCTATTTCTTCACTTTCTTTTCAACCGATGACGTTCTTGCTCCTCATAATTTCCCTCCAAGTTGATTACAGGATGTCTCAGAAACTATCTTACACAGTCATAATTATCAGGTGCATTGTGTGTCCTACTATGCATTGAGTGCATTATGAAGGAGCAGAGTTGGAAGAGAGAAGTAGAAAGACCCTCAGTGGTTCAAGTAAACAGGTAAAATTTACAGTTTGGCACAATGATAGAGGCAAGCATAAAGGTTGACAAAATTCATGCTTAATCCTTGCTCTATAGGGAGGATTTCAAGAAGTTTCACTTGAAATATTTTATTGCAATTTAAAAAATGTTTGTCTGCCATGGTAAACATGATTTATTCTTTTAGACTCCCGTGTCTTGACAGAAAAACTGAGAACACCCACTACACCAACGGTATAGTGGAATACAGGAAGTAGCAGAATCCTGGCATGGCTGGTAGAACAAAGGACAGGGTTGTAGGTACTAGAAACTAGTAGTTCAGAAAAGCCACGCAGATCATATACCCAGATTTGCGAGGAAGGGATGCTAGCCTGCTTTATTAGTGGGAAGCAAGGTCAAGTTATTTCTGTGATGGTGAAAAAAAACACTGGAACCTGGTGTCATAATAATAAAGATATTCAGGGTCTCTAGCAGAGTACAGAAGGGCAAGTTTAGACATGAAGCTTAACAACTGATACAGTTCTCACTTAAAATTTCCTGAGAACACTAAAACAAACAAATATAATATTCACTGGAATGCCACCAAAAAAATGCATTGCTACTATTTTAGCAAAAATCCTAAATATCAAGCCAGGCACATGTAATCTTACAAATGCAATATAATTTCTAATCAAAAGTCCTGTTATTACAGACCCTGATTATTCAGTGAACATTTCTTTCACTTTTTTACACGTTAATAATTTAAATGCTCATTATCATTTTAATATCTGCTTGGGATGTTGTTATGCATACCTCTAATATATTTATTTGTTAACCTCATTATGCATTTTATTTTAATCACTTTTTACCATTACAATGCTGAATACTACTCTTGTCATAAGGATTCATGAGTGTAGGTAGTATGTGATGTACAGAGTTATCTCCCTCCTACATTTACGTTTGAAGGACAGCTTAATCAAACGGTATGCAATGCTTAATGAAATGGTATATGACGTACAGTGTAAGTTTCTTTACTCTGTTGCCAGTTATAGAAAAGAGCACAATTTGCACAATACATCATACTTGAGGAGATAGTAAATGAGTATGCCATCGGCTTACATGTTTACTTACTATATGTATATCTTATTGAGAATGTAGTCCCTATACTTACTTTTTAAAGTTACATGTAAAACACTCTAATGTAGATCCTGTACCTGCCTCCCAGAAGCCATTCTTGTCTGAAAATTTTATATATTTACTGCAACATGTTGGCTGTATGTCATGATTACAATTACTATGGGGAGTTTCTACATGTACATACCAGAGTTTAATACTTTGGTCCTTCCCCACCTTCCTGCTCTCTGCTCTAACTCTTAGCCCCCTTCCCACCAGCAAACGCTCCATGGTCATCATATTCTCCTCTCCATCATTTCCGTCCCTCTCTCCATCTCTTGTTACTGCCACCCATTTGAAAAAGATCTCCCAACTTTCCATTGAACTTTTCTCATATAAGAGAAACCATGCAATATTTATGCTTCGGGGTCTGACTTATTTCACTTAAGATTGTGGTCTCAAGGTGAATTCACTTGCCCATGAATCCCTCAAATTTATCCTTCTTGTGGCAGAATAGTAGTCCAGGCTTGGGGATGAGGCTCAGTGGTAGAGTTCCTGCCTTGCATGCACAAGGCTCTGGGTTTGATTTTGCCAGCTCAAAATTGTTTTAAAAAGAATCATACTCCATTGTGTATAAATACCACATTCATCTGTTGGTGGGTGTATAGAGCATTTCCAAGATTTAGCTTTTAAAAATGATGTTGGTAAAAATGTGTACGCATGCATGCCTGTAATATGATGACTTTCACTCCTTCCAAAAATACCTAGAAAGTGGAACATTTGGATCAAATGCAAGGTATACTTTTGTTTTCTTGAGGAATCTCCATGCAGACCTTCACAGTGGCTGCAGTAGTTAGCGTTTCCAATGGCATAGTACAGTTCCTTTTCACCACATCCTCACCAGCATTTGTTGTTATTTCCATTCTTGACGGCAGCTATTCTTCCAAAAGTGTTCCTTTGACAGAAGTGACAGCTTCATTGGTGTGACTGCCAGTAAGATCTTCGTAGTGGGGAAACGATACGGAGACAGAAGGGAATGATAATGATGATTTTGACGCTATAGATGTTGGTCACTGTATATTTTTATGAACTTAGGATTTTGTTGTGGTGGCGATTTTGTCTCATTCTTTTGAGACAAGGTTTTGCTATGCAGTACAGGCTGGCATTGAACTCACTGTGGAACCCGGGCTGGCCTCTAACTCACAACTGCTCTCCTAGCTCAGCTTTCTGAGTGCTGGGATTATAAGGATGGCCACCGTGCCCACCTGTGGCTTAGTTTCTAACAAAAAATGTTTAAAGTTGGAAAGCATTCTACAACGTAAAATAGGCTAGGAGTATAGCAGCCCATGAAATCTTGTACAAATACAGGGTATGATTTTCTTCACAACAATGAAATTACCTACCAACACATTTCTTAGAATGTATCCAAATGCTAAAGAAGGCGTGACTATATGACTTATATAATCTGACTTCTACTAGGATTTTTATTTTACTAGAAACAATATGTAATAAAAGTAGATGTTGAAAGATGCAAGACAAACTTTATATTACTAAATATATATTACTCTTGTTACTCCTGTTCATTAAGATATGAATTATTTTACCATTAGATGATAAATGACCATGACAGAGCCCAAATACTGAAGTGAACAAATAAGCAGGATTCACTTCTTTAGGAAAAAAAGAAAGCAGTTGATAGAAGTGACTATGTAAAGAAACCCTCTCATGATAAAGAGCACTGATTCACTATAAATTCTTACAAAGCAGTGCAAAAAAATTAATCTCCCACTAGGAGATGATCCTTAGTGAGAATTAAATTCCTACTTGAGGCAAGTGTTAAAAAATTATCTACCTAGCACGTTACAAATTCTTGATTTTTAATAGTGTACTATAGGGAAGTAAAACATTAGTGTTATTGAAGAAATCAACTGTCATTAGAAAAACCCACACAGTTTTATACACTACTTTTATGACTTTCTTATTCCTATACCAAGCTTAATGACAAAAATACAACTTAATTTTACATTTGTAAGAAAGTATATTATCTTTCTCTATGTCGGTCTAATTCAAGGCAAATTTTTACTTATAGCTAAATGTACTAGAAGAAATTTAATGTAATTTGAAGCGACTTTGAAAGCAACCATTTTTTTCTAATGAGATCAATGACTAGAAATGAGACGAAGTTGAAAGGAAAAGTTTACATTATTTTTAAAACTCACATGCCTATGCATAAAAATGTTTTCATCTTTAGTACTTCACTGCTTTGTAAAAGCAATTCTCATAAGAAATTTAATTAAGAAATTAATATGCAGTGAACCCCATAATAACTGTCTCCATTTCCTCAGGCATTTGTGTAACACAAAATAGTGAAGTCCTTGTCATTATTGTCGCTAGGATAAAGAAATATATATCAACTGCTTTCATTAGTCCATATCATTTTTTTTCATTTTTTATTATAAAGTAATATATATGTATAAATAATATGTACAAAACATAAATAACTGCTATAAAATGAACTGATGAAATACATTATATAAAAGATATATGTGCATAAAACATTATATATGTTATGCTATATATAAAATATATATAATTTTAAATATGTAATGAATAATCTTGTGCTCACCTGCCACAGAATATGTACTGCATCAAATGCATTGTTAACCCTAATTCAGTGTTATATGCTGCAACTCTTATTTCTTTTTAGACCATGTTGATGTTATGGTTTAGATCCAAAATATCCCAGAAAAATCTCAAGATTAGCCTGGTACTGGTTAGAGTCAGGTCACTGGGGAGTGGGACCTGGAAGAGTATACATCAGTTTCCAAATATTTCTGTTTATGAATAATTTGGTTCCCAGAAAAAAGCAGTCAGTACCATTTTGCTTCTGTTCCCTCTATGAACCACTGTATTCTCTTTCCTGCTATGTCCTTTTTTAAAAAACTCTGCTTCCTGGCCTTCATATGGTGAGTAGTTTCCCTGTTGCCATCTCGTTCTGCAGCCTTGTGTGGTTTCTGACTCTGAGCCAGCTGACTAGGGGCTGGATCCCCCAAAACAGTGAGCTAAAATAACCCTCTGCCCCTATACTTTGCAGGTTTCAGGTGTTTTGTCCCAGAAACCCAAAGATGCACAAGTGACTAACACAGCTGAGCTGAAACCTAATCTTGCTTCTACTTTTCACAGTTATGCTAAGAATTCATCATATGTGTTTTTTTTTTACCCCAAAGTACTGTTAAAAATAAGGAAAGTGGTGCTCTGCCCGCACTTTTGGGATAGGGAAGGAGCTTGGCCTGGAGGGCCCATCTCTGTTGGCGGGGATAAGGCCTGCAAAGTGGAAACAGCCCCAGGCTCTGTGGTCCTCTAGGTTGGGAGGTGATGCCTGCTCTTTCCTGACCAGCTACCTGAGGATCCCAGAGCAGTGGGCCCTGTCTAGCCATCATCTGCTCCACAGCTAAGGCCTGCACGCTTTCCATCCATGGCCTGGAGACCCTGGTACCGAAGGCCTGCATTCCCCCACCATTGCAGTTGTGGTCTGAGCCATGCACCCCAGCAACTGCTTGGCGATCCTAGGCCCAGAGGTCCACAGCCTGCTACCATCTCAGGATGTTTGATATCCCGGTAAACTAGGGCCCTTACAGCCCTTCAGTGAGCTGTCTGAGTAGCTTGTAGCTCAGTGCTTTTCATCTGACATCAAAAATGACAAACCATAGGAGCAAAATGCAGTCTTAGAACTCAGCTCCACCCAGAACAAATCCAGGAGACACTGACATAGGAGAACTTGGAAGCCACATACCTGAAATTTCTGAATTGATCACATATGAAGTAAAGAAACAACCCCATCAGGCCATAGAAGAGATCAGATCAGAAATAATCTCTCAGGCAAAAAATGAAATGACAATAATAATGAAAGAAATGCTATGTACATCTAGAGAAGAAACAGATAAAAAAGTAGATGAACATAGGCGACAGATGGAAATGTTACACGAGCAATTTAGGAATGAATTAGAATGCATGAAATAAACTTAAAGAGATTTCCAGGAAATCAAACTTCCATCTAAAGCTTGCAAAACTGCTTCAATGAAGCCGAAGATAGAATTTCAGATCTTGAAGATAACATGGCAGCTAGTTGTCATGAAAGGAAGGATCTCTTAAAGTAATCAGGGATCCATGAAAAATCAATCCAACAGCTGCAAGACAAGGCAAAGAGAAATAATGTCTGAGTAACAGGTCAGTAAAGTAGCAGGAGGCAACACAAATGACATAAAAAGAATATTGGCAGAAATAATAGCGGGAAATTTCCCAAGCATGGTCAAAGATTCTGATGTTCATTAAATGAGGCATATAGAATTCCAACTAGCCATAACCCCAAAGAAAACTATACCCAGGCATATAATAGTCAAGATCCCAGATATCCAGCAAAAGACCACAATATTAAAAACTGCTAGAGAAAATAAACAGATCACCTATAAAAGAAAGCCCATCAGAAGCATAGCAGACTTCTCAACAGAAACCATGAAATAAAGAAGAGATTGGAGTTATATATTACATATTCTGAGACAAAACAGCTTCCAACCCAGACTGATATATCCTGCAAAACTATCCTTCAAATTCAATGGAGAAATAAAATATTTCCACGACAAAGAACAACTGAGGAACTTCATGAGTTCCAAACCAACCTTAGAAAAAGTACTAAAAGATATTCTAGATAGAGAAAAAAAGACCAAAAATAAGGAAACCCACCATATTAATTACTTTGGAGAGAAAAGTACTTCAAAAATCTGTAATTTTCTCATAAAACTTTAACTTATATTTTTAATTAGCTTATATTTTTCCATTTTCCTGAATGCTACAACCTGAATAGATGTTTATAGCTCCAAGCATTTTTATCCCATTGATTTGTAACTTAATATGAAACATCTGAAACTTGAATTATTATATACATATACTTATCTGCCAATACCACATTCTTGAGGCCAAAGACCCTAAGATATTTTCAAGATCCAAGCAGGAAAATACGATGTGCACAGTAACTTGTTTTATGAAAATGAACAATAGGAAAATGTGATCATAAACAGGGAATATTTTTTTCAGTTTTACTTTGTTAATTCCTGGGAAGAGGAGAGAGTCTCTGTGTTTTACTCCCAGCTTCCTGTCTTCCCCTGCACATGCAGCATCCTGGATTGCTTAAAAACAGCACGAATGTGGTGAATATGGGAGACAGAGAAACACCGCACGGTGTGAACCCTTAGTGAAGTCTGTGTGGTGACTGCATCTCCCAGGTGCACTGAGAGAAGCTGAAAACCAGGCCCTGAGCAAGCCACCTACCTTGTTCAATCCTCTGTTGCTTCTCACTTCGCAAAGTTGTCTTTCCGCTTGCCTCTATTTTCCGTTATTCAGATTTGTTCTCGTCAAATATCATAAAACTGTCACGAGTGTGTTCGCTCCTCCCCCCCTCCCAAATCTTACTTTCCTTCTAAGGAAAAGCAAAACAAAAGCAGTTAGAGCTCCGCATCCCTGTGTCAGTCCCGATTTTCCTGTGAGAGGCTCTTCCCCTCCAATACCCGCGGCACCTCACCATGGCTTCAGAGGTCGGGAGAGGACGGGGCGGCATCTGAGCTTCCCAGCCGTGTTTCCCACCTCTGTCTCAAGCCTCCTTGGAAAGTCCCTGGGGATGATTACTGCCGAGTCCCGGTGCACCGCCAAGAGGGGGCCAGGGAGTGAGTGTGTAGGGAAGGAGCAGCGAGGCCGGGGTCAGGAAATGGGAGGGGAGAGTCCTGTCATTTTGTTTTTTTTTTATTTTTATTTTTATTTTTTTTTTTTATTTTTTTTTTTTA
>PVLD010028231.1:0-19689 GCA_004027595.1 Dinomys branickii
GGCACTTGTGCACAAGTGTAACTAGACTTGATATCAAACTGAAAACTCCTAATTGGCATCAAGATTGGCAGAGAATGGCTGCTGGTTATGCCTGAGCCAAGACTGGACCCAAAACAGGGATAGCATGTCAACAAATTGTCTCATACCACAACTTTGGCCTAAAGGGTAAGAACCATATGACTTGAGGGGTCCTTGTGGGATTGAAACTGAAAATGTGACATTAGCTGTTATGGTTTGTGGGGGAGAGGATGTTTTCCACTTCTCTGGTACTACATGAACTTCTTTGCATCTAGTGGCATTTAAAATATCTAATAGTGTGTGGTATGTTTTCCTCGTTACAGTTTGCACTAACCCCTCTACCCCATGAGGTAAACCATAAAATGTGACTTCTCTGGTTGTGTTTTTTCTCCCAGCGGAAGGTCTACACACTGTTTCCAGTTCCCTACTTGCTGTACTACATTAAAATGTGACAATGCTCATGAAAATTTTGGACAAGAACTATGAATGTTATTAAAGAATTTTCATTTATGTGGGTTTCCTAGACAGACTCATGTTAATATGATTAGCCTGAGTGAAGAAACAAATCATAGGATCAGTCTCATACGGGTGTGAATTTGTGAAGGTGTGGATGATGTCACACCTTGATTTTGGGCCTCCAGAAAACCGTTGAGTGTGTGCCCTGTTCAGTGAACCCTGAGCTTGTGAGAGCTGTTGGGCTCTAAATGCATACCTGTGTGGGAATACATACGAATAAGTATAGATGTACAGGTAGATAGAGAGTGATGTTGTATTGACTTGCACAGCTGTGAGATGGAGCTGAGAGCTCTGGGAAAGGTCCTGCCTGCTTATTGTCTAAGACTCTGCTCTGGAGTCAGCAATTACTGACTTCTTAGAGTCCCTCTCAGGCAAGGTGTGGAACAGAAGACCTCCTTGAATACAGTCCCTGGTGGTCCATTGGAAAAGTCCCACAGGAAGAAATATGCTCTCAGGGAGCCCTGTGTCCAGAGTTGGGATTGATTGGCTCAGGTGAAGGTCAATTTGAAAGGCAAAGGTAGGTTGGGAGATCTTGAAAAGCAGGTGTGTGCAACCATGGCCTGCAACCTGAATACAACTGTAGACAGAGGCCCCCAAAGATCATACACTTCTAGCATTGCTATGTGATTTTCATCAATGTTTTTCAGACCTTATTGCATGCACAGACTCTGTAAGTGACATGGAACTCTCTAGGTGAGGGGACAATGCAGTGCTAACTCTACCCCTATGCCCACCACACACAGAATGTTTGTAAACAATGGTTTACAAGATCAAACACAGGGAGTAAAATCGTCTCAAAAATTTCTTTCTTTTTTTTTTTTTTGAGGAAGGTCTCACTCTGCAGTTCAGGCTGGCCTTAAACTCACTTTCTAGCCCAGGCTGGCCTCGAACTTGCAACAATTCTCCTGCCTCAGGCGCCCAAGTGCTGGGATTACAGGCCTGTGCCACCATGCCGGGTAATCTCAAAAATTTCGGATATGCATCATGAACTCACTGAGAACTGTAACCACTTCCATTGAGCCAGGTATGGAAGCTTTAGTTTCATAAAAGAAGGCCCAATGTTCTACTAGCTGTATGTTTATATTGTCCACTTAGAAAATTATAACAAAAATATGAAAACGTTTTGATACTTATATACATTAACTATATCATATATTTTAAATGAGACCCAAGAACGTCTCTTTTACTCACTTTAAACCAGAAGGTAAATCAAACGTTTGGACACAGGAGCTCTAAATGGTCCAAAGTGTAAAACCAGGTTGGAAAAGAGCATGGGTTTAGGGGACAGGTGGGGCATGGGGGAAGAAGCAGCCCCTCAGCTTCCTCGCTTCCCACATTCCTGGTTGCCCTGAGCAGAAGAAATATGTGCACCTTGCCTGAGCTTTTATTTCTCCATGCAGAGGAGATAGAAAAACAAAAATGAAGTCTTGCTTCACACAAGGTCTTGGAAGTTGTTCTGCTACACAATTACATGTGATTTTCAGGTTGTATTAATTTCTATCATCATTTTAACTGGTTGCTTTTATCTTGTCCTAGCAGCTACCATTTGAACATATTCAGTTCAGTGATTCCCCGTTTGTTTTGTATCAGGTTGCTCACTTTCCCTCTAGTGTGTACAGTGCTCTTCGCAATGGTGTTTATATTGTCTCCTTCTCAGGATAAGCACAGAAAATATGTTTGGTACTTTATCACATACGTTCATTCTGAACTTACTATATGTATTTCCAGTTAGAATCCAAGAGGATTGGATAGACATGTATTTATATGCAAGCTGTACTCAGTGATTGTTATTCTGCTGAATCACTACTAGCCTATTAAGGTAAAATATTTTCTTTACATTTTAATAATTTTCTTTTTGGAGAGTGACAAGATGCAAGTAACCACTTCGTGGTTTTAAGCCTTATTTTCTCTAAGGCTCCTAAAATTAAGCCTTAGGTTGTTATAACACTATATTATGTGAAATAAGTCCTCTCATATTATGTGACTAAGTCTTCTCGTTTGTGATTATTCAAACTGTTTCTAATTTGTGATAATTTTGAATAACATTGGAACACGTATCTTTATGCTGAAAGTTCAGTGCATGCTGTGTGTGGCTATATGTGTGTGTCTATGTGTGTGTGCACCTGTGAAGGCACTTGTGGTTCTATTTTGAGGTTGTACACCCAGGAGTAGAATTATTGTACTTTGTTATTGTCAATTGTCAGAAGTATAACAACTGGGGGAAAATGTTGGGAATGAGGGAGGTTGCAATGAGTGGGGCCAGGGATTTGAGTGAAATCTCTGTATTTATCTCTCCAGTTTGCTATAAGCCTAAAAGTGTTCTTTAAAAGAAATTTGAAAGAGTTGCTATACCTAAAAATGCTCTTTAAACAAACTAAATAAATAAATAAATAAACCAACAAGTCGACCTGTGTAGAACAGTTGGGTTAAGCATGAAACATGAGGAGTAGACTTGAATTAATTATGTCAATAACTGTATGAACATCAGAATTCTAAAAGCTGCAGTACAAGTTGAAGATAATCATTGTGGGGATGACAGAAAACATAGATACGTGCTCTGTGTAATATATTTCAAAAGTTAAAAATAGCAAGAAAATAGAGCTATGTATAGTAGTCTGAAGAATTCCACTATAGGTGAATAAATAACAGAAAATACTGATTTTTAAAACAATTGCATTTTAAAGGATATATGCACTCATTCCACAAGGATAGTCAGTTTCATTCATCAGGCAGACAGAAAAATTGTTAATGTCTTTATTCGATATAATAGAGAAAATCACGTGCACTTGAGTGGTGCAGTGTCACGTTTAGAGACAGTTGTACACTGTGCGTGATTACTGCAGTCAAGCTCAGCACTGCACCAACCACCTCACACTGTAGCTTTGAGTTCCTTCTGCTCACAATGTTTTATGACAGCACAAGTCAAAAATACACTTAACAGAAGGAAAAATATGATCAGCATCTCATTCTCAGAGACATTAAAACAGTGAATACCACTCTCAAAGAGTTCAGGTCTCTATACATTAACGCATTTTTGAACGTGAAAAAGTTGACAATAGCTACCTATAGTATTTTGTCATCTGCTGTTTCATGCAATGCAATCTATCAGACACACTGTTATATCAATGTCATAATATCTTAATGACATACTAATAACTCTTTTTTTCCATCTGTCATATTGTCTTCATTAAAACCATCCTCCCATTTCTCTTTAATTTCCTTTCTGTGGTCAAACAATAGTCTCCCTTCTATCTTCATGTCATTCTTTTAGATTCCTCACGTTAGGAAAAACAGAATATTTGTCTTTCTGAAATGGGAATATTTTCACCTGACATGATGATCTTCAGTTCCATCCATTTATCTGCAAATAACATGATTTCATCCTTCTTTATGGTCAAATAGTATTCCATTTTACTCACACATCACAATTTACTAATCTATTTATTGGCTGATTTACATCTCTGCTGGTAACATATATTTTGTTTTTGTGCTGGATGCTGAAACCAGGGACTTGCATGTACAAGGCCGGCATTCTAGCACTGAGTGACACTTTCTGCCCTGCTTCATATCTTGGTTATTGCAAATTGTGCTGTAATAAGCATGGGTGTTCAGGTATCTCTGTAGTGTACTACTATTAATTCTTTTGGTTAAATGCCAGGGAATGTTACAGCTAGTTTCTATGGGAGTTCTACTTTTAATTTTTTCATTTTAAAAAGAAAAATATAAAAATATTAACAAAGTTTCAAAACAAGTAGTAGTTATAATAATTAATACAATGTGTTTTGTGTTCTTCACAGTAGCACAAGACAAAGGCATGAAATATTGTTTATCAAATATTAACAAAAACCTTTCTTTGTATTCAACTAAGAGAAACTAACTATATAAGTAAGTTAATGATCTATTGCATATATATATGTATTTTTTGCTTTCCACCATCACAGTTTGTTTTTTCTTTTGAACAGATTCTTCCCAATTCACACTAGGTATTGTACATTTAGGATCTTATTTACTCACTGTGCACCTCACAGTAGGGAAACAGTGTGATACATATGTAGCTCTGATTTATTGCAGTTATGAGTGTGGTCTCGAGTTGCATCCATTTACCTATAAAAGTCTCAAATTTATCCTCCGTGGCCGAGTGGTACTCGACTACATAAAGAAAATCACACTTTTTTTTATCCATTCCTTGGTTGATGCGCATTTAAATTGTTTCAAAGATTTAGCTATTGCAAATTGTGCTGCTATAAAAAAGGTGCACATTTATCACTGTTGTATGATGTGTTTATTTCTTGTGGCAAAATGCCCAGAAGGGGAATAGCTGGATCAAATAGGAAATGTAATCCTACTTTTCAAAGAAATTTCCATTCTGATTTCTACAGGGGTTGCACCAGTCTGTACTCTTACCAATAGTGGAGAAGGGTTCCTTTTACCCCACGGCCTCACCAGCATTTGTTACTGGCTGATGTCTTGACGGTAGCCATTCTTTCTGGAGTGAGATGGAATCTCAGTATTGTTTTAATTCACATATCTCAAATGACCAGTAATGTTGAACACTTTTGCATGTATTTATTTGTCATTTCTATTTCTTTATCTGAGAAATGTGTATTCATCTCAGATGCCCATTTTTGGATTGGATTTTGAATTGGTGGGCCTTGATTTTTTCAGTTCTTTATATGTGCTAGACATATACCCTTGTGTGAGAGACAAAGGCTATAATTTCTTCCCACTATATGGGTTGTTTTGTGACTGTGTTATTGACTTCTTTTGATTCACGTAAGCTTTTTAACAAGGTGAGATCTCATTTATTGATTCTTTGTAGTATTTCCTGTGCAGTTTGGGTTTTGTTCATGAAGTCTGCCTACACGTATGTGTTCAAGAATTCTACATATTTTTTCTTCCTGTTAAATTTAGTGTTTTCATTTAATATTTAGATCTACAATTGAGTTTGACTTTAATTTAGTGAGTGATGATAGACATGGGTCTAGTTTCAGTCCTTGGAATGTAGAAAGCCAGTATTTCCAGTATGACTTACGAAAGATACTGTCTTTCTTCCAGTGAAAGTGTTTGGCCCCTTTGTCAAAGATGAGATGGTTGAGTTTGTTTTGAGTTGCATCTGCATCTTCTATTGTTTTCCACTGATCCTCAGGTCTTGTTTTCCAATACCGTGCTGCTATTATCCCAGTAGGTTAGTAGTCTAATTTTAACTCAGGCATTGTTATGCCCCCTGCGGTGCCTTTCTTACCCAGGATTGTTTTTGCTTTTCTAGGTGTCTTCTGGTTCCACTTGAATTTTAGGAATGCTTTTCTAGTTCTGTGAGGTACGTTAAAGGTGTTTTGATCAGAATTGCATCAAATATGTATAACTGTTTGGGGAGTACTGCCAGTTTCACTATGTTGATTCTTCCTATCCATGAGCTGATGATATCTTTCTGTTTTCTAACTTTCTCTTCGATCCCCTTTTTCAGAGTCCTGTAATTTTTAATGTATAGATCTTTCATTCCTTTGTTAGATTGACTCCTAAGTATTTCAGTTTTTTGCATGCTATTGTAAAAGTGTGGTTTCCCTAATTTCTCTCTGTGTGAATGTGTTGCTTGGGTACAGGAAAGGTGTTCATTTTTGAGTGTTATTTTGAGTCCAGCTACACTGTTTAATTGGTTATTAAATCTACACGTCTTTTGGTGAGTTTTTGGAATCTTTATAGAGTATCATGATATCTGCAAGTAAGTTTTTCCTTTCCAATCCTTGTTCCTTTTACTTCTCTCCATTGTCTAATTGCTCCAGCCAATGTTTCCAGAACTGTGTTGAATGGGGTTGGCGATAGTTGACATTCTCAACTCTTTCCTGATTTCAGAGTGAAAGCTTTGTTTTTTGACGATTTAATGTGATGTTAGCTCTTAGTTTTTCATAGATGGCTTGGATCCAAATGAGGTAAAGACCATCTATTTCAATTTTCTGTAGGTTTTCTATCATGAATGGGTGATGGCCCTCATCAAAAGCCTTTTCGGCATCTATGGAAAAGATCATGTGAGTTTTGTGCTTTGCTCTGTTAATATAGTGTGTTACATTTACTGATTTGCAGATGTTGAACCATACCTGAGTCCCTGGGATGAATCCAAAGTGGTCAGGGTGTATTATCTTGATGGTTGGGTGCAATCTGTTTGACAGTATCTTCTTGAGTTTTTTTGCATCAATGTTCATTAGGGAGACTGGCCTACAGGTTTCTTTTGTGGTTAGGTCCTTATCTGGTTTCATAATCAGGTAATACTCGCTTGCAGGAATGGTTTTGGAAACATTGCTTCCCATTCCATTTCTTAAAGAGTTTCTTTATTAGTGGCATTAGTTCTTCTCTAAATTGCTTGTAGAATTCAAGAATGAATCCATCACAATCTGGGCTTTTATTTGTTGTTAAGTTTTTAATTACACTTTTAATTTCATTGACTGGTATCAGGTTATTTAGAGTTTTATATCTTCTTGATTCAGGTTTGACAATTTATATATGGCTAGCAATATGTCCATTCCTTCTGAGTTTTCCACCTTATTAGAGTACAAGTTCTTGAATTAGGTATGGATCCTCCTTTGGATTTCTAGAGAGTTCATTCCAGTTTCCCTCTTTGTACTCCTAATTGCTCGTATTTGAGTCTTTTTCTTCCTCTTGTTGATGAGGTTGGCTGAGTGTTTATCAGTTTTGTTTAATCTTTCAAAGAACAAACTCTTGAACTTATTCTTTTTTTGTTTTCTTTGTCTCCATTGCATTAATACCTGTTCTTATCTTTTTTTCCTCATCTTTATAATTTCCTCTCTCATACTTGCTTTGGTTTGATTTGTTCTAATTTTTCTACAAGTTTGGGTTTCAACATCAGGTTGTTTATGTGGGCTTGCTCTGTCTTCCTGATTTTTGAATTCCTAGCTCTACCTTTTCCTCATATGACTGCCTTCATTGCTTCCCATAAGTTCTAGTATGTTGTACTGGCATTATCATTTAATTGTACATAGTATTTAATTTAGTGCTTAATCTCCTCTATGGCAGACTGGTTGTTCAGAAGGGTGTTTAATTTCCATGTTTATATAGTTCTGTGTGTTTTTTTGCCATTGATTTCAGATTGCATTGCATGGTGGTCAGATAATATGCATGGGAAAGTTTTAATTTTTCTGTATTTATTCAGTATATTTTATTGTGTAATATGTGGTTTATTGTGTGCAGCTGAGAAAAATGTGTATTCTGATGATTTGGGTGTTACACTTTGCAGATATCTTCTAAGTCCATCTGTTTACAATTTTCTTTTAATTATGATATTTCTTTGTTGATTTTCTGTCTGGTTGATGTATCTCATTGTGAGTGCTTGGCATTTAGGACCCCTTATCCAATGTTGTTAATGCTTCTTTGCTTTTTCATATCTATTAATATTTTATATAGTTGAGTGCTTTGGTATTTGCATATATATTTATGATTGTTATCTCTTCTTCTTAATGTTTTCCCTTCACAAGCATGTAGTGACATTCTTGGTCTCTTTTGATCAGTTTTGGCTTAAAGTTCCCATTGTCGCCAAAGACAATAGCTGTCGTTGCTCTTTTGTATTCCTGTGTCATGGAGTAGTGTTTTTCCTTATTTAAATTTCAGTCTATGAATTTCTTTTTTGTGTTGAGTGTGTTCATTGAATGCAACATATTGCTGAATCTTGTTTCTGGATCCATTCTTACAGTTCGTTTGTTTTGTTTGGTGATTGAGAGTATTTACATGGATGGTTATGATTGATACATATTTGCTTATCTTTTTTATGTTATTTTCATGTCTTTCCCCTCCGTTTAATTGTTTTCTCTGCCTGATGGCTTGTTTACATTAGTATTCTTGTGTTTGTGGTCTTCATTTTCTCTTTCTAATATATTCTTCAGAATATTCTGAGGAGGTGGTTTGGTGGTCATGAAATTCTTCAGTTCTTCTTTGTCATGGAATCATCTTACTACTCTACTGATTTTAAAATCTAATTTTGTGGGGTACAACAATCTGGGTTGAAGTTTGTTTGTTTGTTTGTTTGTTTGTTTATTTATTTATTTTGTGGTTTGTTTTTTGGTACTTAGACTAGAACTGAGGTCTTTGTAATTACCAGGAAAGCACTGTGCACTGAGCTATATTTCTGGCCCTCGAGGAGGTTTTTTTGTAGGCATGAAAAACTCCACTCCAAGTTCTCCTTGATTTGAGAATCTGTGTTGAGGAGTGTGATGTGATTCTGTTGGGCTTTGCCTTATTGATGATTTATTTATTTTCTCTAGTCATGTTTAAAGTTTGTTTTTCAGTTGAATTTCTGGAATCTTAGTTATTGTATGCCTTTGTTTAAATTTATTTAGGTCATGGCAATTTGGAATTCTATCAGTTTCATTTGTTTTTATTTCAAATTCTTTATCCAGGTTTGAGAAGTTTTTTGTTTCTTTTTTTCTATGAACAGAGTTTCTATGATTTTTGCACTGTTTCCTACTTTCTCACTGACTCCAATCAGTCTTAAGTTGTTCTTATTTGTTTGTCTTGTGGATGTTGTACTGATTTTTCATGACCTCTTGCTCTTTGAAGATGTCTTTCTTTTCCTGGTCATTAGCTACAGTCTTGTCTTCTACATATCCTAAACCCACCTTGCTTAAATTTGCCGCATGTACTTTCAATGGAGTTTTAATCTACTGAATTGGTGTTTGGATCTGTGTCATGGAGTCCATTTCTTTCTTGTGTTGGGCATTCATGTTTTTTATAATTTTCCTGAGCTCATCTATTCTTTTAAAGTCTCTCTCTGCTTTAGTTTGTTTCATTTTGATGATCGCTTCTTTTTGCATCTTTGAGATTATTTTTGTATAGCATCTTGCATACATTTTTTCACTCATCTTGCTACCATTTGAGAAAGTTCCAGTCATTGACTTCCACTGGTCTGTACGTCATTGTGCTCTGGAGTTGTGTTGGGCGGGAAGAGCTCTTGGGGTTGCAACTTGCCACTTTTCTTGTCACCTTTTATTTCCTATTTTAAAATTTACTTTGTTATCTGTGATGATGCTCGTGGATTTGTTATGGTGGGTAGGTTTACCTCCGGCTTGAGGATTCCTAGGAAACATCTGCTTCACAGGCTGTCTGCTGTCTTCTAGATGTCGGTGGTTTTTTGTCTTTATGTCTATCCCAAGAACCTGCCTAATAATGAGAAGTTGCTGTCTGTTTGGCTTATGACCCTGTCCTTTGGTACTGGACTACAGTGATGGTTATCATTTCTTACAATCTCAGTGTTGTCACATAGGGAAAAATAACGGACTATAGCAGGTATGAAATCCTGGCTAAAGTAGTACCATTAACTATAAACATATTCTCAAGCCCAGGTTGGCTACTGACAAACTTTAGTAACTAATAGCCTGATACTGTTCACCGTAGGAGCAAATTCTATAGTTAGTTAACAAAATCCAACTTATACCAGGACTTGTATACCATGATTTTCCACTTAGTAGAGTGATATTACACTGTTGTGTCAGGGATGTCAGAGGGATGGGGCAGGATAGAGAGGTGAAAATGGTGAAATATCAGTAGAGCAAGGATGGAGGGCAAAGGATGATCACCCAAATGTTGGAAAACCATAGTACTCAAGAGGGCAAGATTTGAGGAGAAAGGCAAATCCTACTGAAGTGAATCAAGAAAAGAAGAGATACATTATCTCTCAAGATTATCACAGAAGAAAGTCAGAAAATTAACTGAGATAGTGGATGAGAGAGGAAGAGGTGAGTAGAAGAAAGTGAGAGAAAAGGCAGAGATCTCTGTCATGAGGAGAAAGCAAAAAAGAAAAAGAACATAAATAGAAACAAAAGCTGAACAAGACAAACCAGAGCAATGAAAAAAAAATGCCAACTGGACAAAAGAAGGGAAAAGAATCACACCAACAGAGAAAAACAAAAGTCACAAAATTCATCTGGTGTCTACAGTTCTGCAGCAGGTCTAAGACAAATTTTAGAAATTTCTACTAAAGCCAAGTTTGCAGTGCATTCGTGCTGAATATGGTTCTGATTTTGGCCTGGGGAGGTGTGAGTCAGCTAATCTTCTGTTGCTGGAGTTCTCCTGGAGACATTTAAAAAAATAGTGTCTCTCCATGCCACTTGTATTTCATGTGTCTGTGTGCCAAAGCACAATGCTCATTCACCTAACTTACAAAGGTTGGTTCGTATTCTCGCTGTTGCATTGGACTTTTCTACAACACTACTCCTGATCCCCCACTGTGTTCACCCAGGCAGGGCCTTGCTGTGACATGAAGGAAGAGGATGAGGAGGACATATTCCCTGAGACCTTCTTGCCAGTTTCCTCATACAGGATACATTCATGGTATAATTTGTCTCAGGCCACTAAATGTGTTGTTTTAGGAGACTTCTTAGTGGCATGGAGAAATTTATGTCCTCCCATGTTAAGTGGAAAATTTATATTTTAAAATCTGTATACAACGTGATAGTAATTTTGTGTGCAGGGCATGTCCATTTATTTGGCTTAGCTATTGTAGATTGCACTGTAGTAAGCACAGGTGTGCAGGGATGTCTCGAGTATGCTGGGTCTGTAGTATCTCTTTTCTATGATGTAGTATAGCAGCAAGCAGGCTGAATTCCACAGAACACTGAACAACTGTGTTTATGGCAAATAGAGTTTACTGAATTTTAGGCTGGCCAGCATGTATCTCCCAGCTAACAAGTCAGGAGCATCGGGAGCTGTGAGACTTGGTACGGTTCTTATATATATTTTGGGTTTCCATGGTTACAAATTGGAATGCTACATTTACTGATCCAGGTGGCCATATGGTTTTCCTCTCATCCCATGGGACCCCTGGGTTACTTCTTAGTCTCATGTCTAACCGTGATAGATGTTTCTCCCATTATGTCCCGTTTCTTCCCACTTTTACAATCTATATGTTTCTTTAGGATTACAATGTGTATGTAGGTCTAGGGAATGGGATGAAACTCCCCAGGCACGGTCATAGGTGCTTATCTAGTTCTGGATGTTCCTTACCTTGTGGGGACATTCCCGGGCAAAGTTTGACTGCAGAGTCAGCTTTTACAGGTTCCCAGGGAAGATTCTCAGGATACATTTTAGGCCTTTACTAAAACTATTTCATCTAAATGAGACACTGAGATTCACTGTCCCCTACAGTAGCTTTTAGTTTTTTGAGGAACTACTATTCATATTTTGATAGTGATAGTGCTTACAAAGTGCTTACAAGCACTTATTTTGGTATTCTTGATAATAAGCATTATGACTGAAGCTAGATAGAATCTTAACATAATTTTCAGTTTTAGTTTTCTGATGGTTAAAGATGGTGAACATTTGTTTGTGCCCTTATTAATCATTTGTACTTTTCAAGAAGTATCTGTTCAATTCACTTGCCCACTTATCCATCAGTTTTTTTTCTTTGAGACTTGGTCTTGCTACACGGTTCAGGCTGGCTTTGAACTCACTATGTAACCCAGATGGGCCTTGCAGTGGCAGCGCTCCTCCTGCCTCAGCCTCCTGAGGGCTGGGATTACAGGCCTGCTGCAGAACTCCTGACCTGTTTTTTTTTTTTTCGTGCGAAGGTTTTGGAGTCTTTATATATTTGAAAATTAACCCTCTGTCAGTGCATGATTTTCTCCCAGGATTCCATGGGCTGTTAGTCTTCACTGTGTTGTTTCCTTTGATGTGCAGAGGCTTTTTAAATGGATGCAATCATATTTGCCAACTGTTGCCATCATTCCCTGAGCCGTTAGAGTCCTTTTCAGGAAGATTTTGATGTTGGTCTTACTTGACTGAGTACAGCTATTGTGAGTTCATCCTGCTGTGTGACATACAACTCCTCGGTAGTGCTTTTAGAGAGATATGGGATCCTAAACAAGGTCATTGTGTCTGAACTGTTCCACACCTGGACTGTGGCATTTTGGAGGTTTATGGGCTGAAATTCAGACTAGCTGGGCAGCTTCCTGTTCCCTCGCACACCTCTGGACCCAGACTCCAGTGGCCACCGATGGCTATCTCAGGACATGAGAATCTCCATGTCTCTTCCAGTATCACACACCGCTATTCTGCAGCCTAAAATATCAAGCATGTGAAACTGTCATGCACAACCAAGACAGTATACACAGTTTGATTGTTTTCAAATAAGTTTTCTAGTGGATTCCAAATGTAAAACTATGTGGGGTAAACTGGCCTGCCTTGATGGAGAAGAGAAACCTGAGATATTCTGAGGAATTTTCTCATTCCTGAGAGTTCTTCAAAGTGAGGTGAGAGCCTATCATGTGTCTGCTGCAAAGACACAGTCAGAAAGAGTTTTTCTTGATAGATAGCTAAGCGAACCTTCCTGCCCAGCGACACTGGACTCTCTGGCTCACAGGTTGCTATAATCCAGTCTGCCAGCAGGGGGAGCATGGACCCGAAGGCCAGGCCAGGCTGAAAGGGCTGAGGGAACCCTGTCTCCACAGCACCTGAGGCCTGAGCCCTCAGGGGGGTGCTGGGCTGGCACAGGCTCAGCCAGCCTTGCTCAGGTAGAAAGGGAGAGAATACCAAGTCTGGCTGAAACAAGTGATAGAGGTGAATCTGCAGAGTAGGAACTCTGTAGGGAGCTGAGAGGAGGCAGATTAAATCAGAGGAACTGGAAGGGAAAGGGGCTGGGGGCCAGAGGAACCCTGGGGAGACAGGGGCTGGTGTGGAAAGGCCAGGGAGCAAAGAAGGAGGCGGACTCAACATAGTGCTGGCCCACGGAAAGGCCTCAAATAGGACCACGGAGAGCTGAGGACGCCTCAGACTCCTAAGCAGCATATAGCACTGAAAGCGAGAGAAATCTGCCCCACAGGAGAGAGGGCAACTGAGCGTCCTTGGCCTCCTGGGTCCCCGGAGTTAGCCCCTTTCTCTGCTCCATCGTCTGTCAAACTGCTGAGGCTTTGATGCAGGTTGTTGGCCTGGAGAAGGTGGAAATTCCTAAAGCCCTGAGATGTATGTCTGGAGCCTGAGCATAGAGAACCCGAGACGGTGTGCGTGAGGACAGCTGCTAATGCTGCAGAGTCCCCGCTGCACAGGGAGCAGGTCCGCACTGCAGAGCTGAGCATTAAAGCAAAGTGCGCTTGAACATCAGTGAGGAACTGTGTGGAACGGAGTTGAGGGATGGGGGTGGGCTGTGGATAAAAGAGGAAGCAACGACCAGGGAGGCCAGCAGAGGGCGTCTGGAGCCGCGCAGCTGCGTACTGAAAGGCTTCAGTGAATAAGAGGACCTCAGCCACATTCACTCTAGAGATCCGTTTGTTATTAGGCTGCAATCCTTAAGGTGTGTGCTCACGGGATTCTCTCTCTCTTACTTCAGAAAATACGATCACGAAGCCAATCTTACACTAGCTGTTGGAAGTGCCCCATAGTACTCTTTATCCAGGGCAGGAAGTGGGAGACCTTCATGAAGACTACTGGGGGACTTCCATTAGTTTTTCCAAAGAAGAAAATGCCTTGGATCACTTTGTTACCTTCCAGGGAACTCCTAGAGTCCCCCTGCAGACAGAGAAGGGACTTAATGAGTTGGTTCCTCATGGTGGTGCTCTTTGAACCTCCCACAGTGGGTGACCTCTGACAGGGGCTGTGAGCACAGATGAGGGCAGGGTGGGCCTGGCTGCCTCCTTCTTACTAGGATACTCTAGCCTGGCCCCAAGTTTATTTGCCAGTTTTAACTTACCTGAATCCTTCTGAGCAATCCTTAGGGATTCTGTAGTGATAATAGCGCAATGGCTTAACTGGTATTTTCCCACCTTCTGCTCTTACCCATCCAGGAACTGCATTAAAGACTGGAGAACTCAGTGTGTGAGGTTCAAGACTGAGGGAGCGAGGAAACGGACAATAGCACCCCACCACTACCACCAAGTTCCTCTTTTCTTTGCTTCTGTCTTTATACACACACAGTAGAACCCAACTTGAAACTGGTGTTTGTGTCCGTTGGGTCTCCCACACAGATGTCAGTGGCATCACAATGGAGAAGCAGGGCTGATCTGCAACTTAGTGCATCTTGCACTGTCTGCTCCACCTCCTGCACGTTAGCTGCTAAGGGGCATGATGGGGCCATCCTCCCCCAGCCTGCCACCAGGCATGCATACCTGGGTTCCCCTTGGTCATGTCCTCACACAGTCTGAGGGGCTGCACAGCCTTAGTCAGCTTGGCCTTTCTGTTCAGCTGATGGGGGATAAGGGAGAGCGTCCAGATCAGCGTATGGCACAGACCTTACACCTTCTGGGACTGGACATCGTGATGGCCAAGATGGCAGGGAGGAAAAGAGCGGGTCCCAGAGAGAGGGGTGACCCTGCCTAAGGAGAGCAACAGCAGCAGGAAGGGGTGCCTCTCCTGCAGCAGCATGATGTTGTTGGAGAAGTTTTGAGGAATATAGTCTGGATGTGGGATGGGTCCTCTTACACGGATGACCTGCTGGGTCTCCTGTTCCTGGATGTTGTGGGCCCCCAGGGTGACATTTACTGAGCTGCACAGAGAAGAGAGGTCTTTGAAGGTCATGCAGCCACAGAGAACACATGCCAGGAGCTGTGCAGAGCAGGCTGCTGCTCCTTTACTTGGCACCGTGGTCTCTGTATCTTCTCACCTGTGTCATTTGTTCTGTACTCTCAACTTCTCACCCCAAACTTACCTCCCCTATGTCTCAGCTTCTCTGTTTGCAGGTTTTCTTTCACTTCTTAAGGTAACCAAGGTTGAACCCAGGGCTCTGGCACTGAGCTATACTCCCAGTCCATTTTCATTTATTTTTATTTTTGAGAGAGGTTCCCACTAACTAGCTAACTTACCCTGACTGGGCTGTAAATTTTCTGGACTTTTATTACTACATGCTTGCAGTGTATGATTATATTCACTATGAGAGATTAGTGCACATGCAGAACACATTTAAATTTCCTTCTGCTTCCCCCTTCCCCCAACTCCCTTTTGCCCACCATCAGATTTATTTACTCACCAGTAAGAGTCTATATGGCTAATGACTGTATGTTCAGGTGCTGGTCTGAACCTTTTAATCCTCCTTCCTTCCTGCTTTCTGCTGCGCTCTTGTGGGCTGTGCTCCTGCACCCTGGGAGCCCCACAGACCATCACCCGGGGGGGGACAGAGGCCCCTATTGTGGGTGAGGAAGCGTGGGCTGGCTGTTGCCCTTCTCCTCCTTGGAGTGAGCAGCTGTCCACACAAATTTGTTTCATACCAAGACTGCACCATATCTTATCCTCTGATTCTCATCCCCAAACTGTATGGAGGCCACGTAGGGGCGGGAGTGGGGCTTGGCCTCCTGACCACTGATGATCTGCTCTGAAAGAAAAGCTGGAAGATGGGGTGCCTGGGAATAGCCCAATCAGGAGGGAAAGTGGGGGTTGAGGGTGGGATCTGGAGTGCTCTGCAGACAGCAGGGGGAGGCCTGTTATGTTCTGCAGGCTGCACTCCTTGCAGGCAGAAAGACTTCTTGTGAAGCTCAAGTCCTATGTCCCTGCTCTGAGAAAGGAAGGACAGTGCCTATCTTCTGCCTTTGAGTTTAGAGGCATGTGTGGAGGAGATGAGGTCTGCTGCGTGAAAGTAGATTTCCACAAGATTCTGGGCGGCTGCCTTCTTTCCTCCTTTCTTACTGAGACTTTCCCATCTCTTTGCACTACTGCTAATTTCCTAAGCAGTGACCCTTTCTAACAATCTACCTATGGGTTTAGGAAGTTGCATTTTCCAAAATCCTGATGCTCTGGCCTAATGATTTCTGTGTTCTCAGTAGGTGTTTTGAGTACATGAATGACAGATTTCCAGTCAACCTTTGATCAGTGCTTGATGGGGCAGTGTAGTGTGATGGGATTCAGGGCCATAAAATTTTTGGAGGAGGGAGCTACCAAGACAGGGAGCAATTTGGAGTCTGGCAAGGTAGAGGTAGAGAAGTCCCTTTAAATGAAACGGCAAAGACAATAGTAAAGTGGATCAGTAATTTTGTCACCTCTGAGACCAGCTGCACCCTGAGGCTTTCTTCTGGCCCACGGTGAGGTGTGGAAGGCAGTGAATGATGTGGTGGGATAGAGTGAGAACTCCTCTCTGCAACCTGTTGGTTTAAGTAGCCGGTCTTGGTTTTCCTTTTTTAATATTTTAGTGACTATTTTATTTTATGTTATACGATTTTTATTTTTTGTTTGAGAGAGTGTCTCACTATGCAGCTCAGACTGGCCTTGAGCTCACTTTACAGGCCGGGCTGGTCTCGAACTCCCAACAATCCTGCCTCAGCCTCCCAAGTGCTGGAATGACAGGTGTGTGCCTGCATGCCCACTTCACCTTGGTTTTGATCCACAGAGTTTAACTACTTACTGTTTGTAGCTTTATGTTCTCTTCTTTTTCGTTTTTCTTTGTTTCTTGTTTTTTATTGTTCTTCTAAGGAAAACTCACTTTCTGGGTATTGCAGAAAATTCTGTGGAGAGGCCACCACTGGAGAAATCATCTGGGAACACCCTGATTCTGCTGTCCTTCAGAGTGTCAAGACAGCTTTGGAATCCTGAGTCTGGGTTTAGGCCAGGAGCTGCAGATCAGAAACCTCATGGCTCAGACTGCGGAAGTATCCTGACCAAAGCTAGCGGAGAAGTCAGTCATAGGGAGGATTTTATGGGGTGCGCTGAGACTTCTGTAATGGGGATGGTCAGTCACTTATCCTAGTGTGAGGGGACAGAAGAAAGATCAGCAAGAGTAGGAGTGGTGCCATTTTCCCAGGAAGGTGGCCCAGGTCAGAGCAACAGAGCCCTGCAGCGGGATAATGGGGCACAAACACCGTGACCTGACTGATGTCTTAGACTTGTGCTTCTCTGGTTTTGAGGTGTGTCATGATCCTACAGATGTTTACTAACACTTTCTGGGTTGGTTTAGGTGAAATCGACACTGCCACCTCTAACAACTCTGTGGCTCAGTCACAAGGCCCAGCAAGAATAAAGCTGCAGAGGGGGAGGGTGTTGAGGCTGTGGTTGCAGCTAGTAGAAGGCAGAGACCTCAGGAACTGCCCAGCGTCTCAGGGGAAATAAGAGGGGCTCCTTTTCACAGCTCTGGCTCTGTTTTCTTTCTGATAAATGTGCGAACAAATACTTAGCAGGCTAGATGCAAAGATGAAAGACACATGCATCCTCCCCTTGAGAAGCTGATAACTGGCTGGAGGGGACTGCAAATCTATGCTTATGGCACAAGATGGTGACTATGGTGATAAGGTTGGCTTGGTAATATGAGATGAAGCCTGGACTTGCTCTAGGGACTTGTGAAGTTGGACATTTTCTTATTCTGTGGAATAGTAACAGTTTCTTATTTTACCACCATTATAGCCTCTTCGTTTAAAGATGATTAGAATACCCACTGTAAATATAAATATTCTTGAGTTCTCTTTGTTTGGAAGAAATTATGGGGCTGTTTAGTGCACTGCAGCTAATGTCCAATTCCCTTAGGTTTTGGTTGTTTAGCCCTTCTTGATATAAGGTGAGAATATTGGCTTCCAAAAACCAAACTCAAGGCGCAAGATCTTTGGGCAGACATTCTTGGTCTAAGGCCGTTACATTAGCAGTGCTTCTCCCTCCTTGGCCAGTGAACACGTTGCTCCAATTTCTGTATCTATCATATCATGGTGATGTTTGTGTGTTTTTATGTCCCAGTTTCTCTTTTCTTCAAGGTATACCAGTCAGTGGGTTAGTGTGACCTCGTCTAAGGAGAATATATCTTCAAAGACCCTGTTCCAAATAGTCAACTTCACAGTTCTGACTGGACCTCAATATTGGAAGAATGCGTTCAATGCATCCATTTGGCTTTAGAATGAATTTGCCAGTCCAAACAAAATCCTGGAGAACCTTTTCAGGCTCCTTGTGTCCCATGCTTGGACAGGAGTTTTCTTTCCTCCAATAAGTATATACTGTTTGTAATCTCTGCTTTTCCTAAAATACATTCTTTGATTTTACAGAACATGAACTTGTGCTAGATATCTTTCATGTTGGGAGTTTCTTTCCCCTATATCATTTGCAGCTCTTTTACTGTGATCAATGGAGGGAGACTAAAGCTACATGCCTACCCAAGATAAAAATGCATGGTGTCTATGGAACGCCTTTAGATAGAATCTCTGGAGAGTATCTCTCACTTCAAATCCACAAGTATGACCCCTTTCAGCCTGAAGAAGCCAGAAGGGTTGCCTCTTGGGAGTTTGGGCTGTTTCTTCAGAGGGGGGAATACTTTAGGCAGCTAAATTAGATAGCAGTAGTGTAGGCCTACAGACAGGACTGAAACCTTAAAAAGCCTGTCTGGAAGACAAGATACCTTGCAGTTGTTATAGGCACAGGCACTTCCACTGTGGGGCAGACCTCAACACAAAACATTGAAGAAGTGAACCCACATACCTCCCTAAGATGGACTTCAGGGACTGATATTCTAATAGGTAGCAATCACCTTGAAAAATTGCAGAAGAGTCACTAACACAACGCCCCCCAGGAAAAGCCCCTGTTCTGTGTTCATGCCCACTTGCTACTTGATTGGCTTCCCTATTTGATCATGATTTAATTAATTTTACATGAATAGTTTTATTTGTCATCTTACTGGCTGAGCATACTTTTGTCCCACTTCATGCCCACCTAGAGATTTTGCAAATTTCCCCACCTTGGACCCTCCTTGTCATTTTGCGATATAAAAATCCTTGGGAAAGGCAGGTTCTTTGGCAACCCATGCAGGCCCCACTCTGTCCCTCTCTGAAACAGAAGCTTTATTCCCTCAGTAAATATACTCTGCTCTTGAATTAAAATTAAAGGATCCCTGGGACAAGACTTTAGTTAGAGCTAATGTATTCGAGTGTGTTTGAAGAGACTGGAAGAAGAGAGAAGGGAGAGTGAGAGGAGAAGAGAAGGGGCACTAAGAAAGAGTGTGTCATGTGACCGTTTACTACTGTGGGCAACTGGGGCTTAGTCCTTCTTGGGGCTCTGGGAGGGTCTGTATTGAATGAATGTTGGCGTAAACGTTTTGCAGCTCAGGAGGCTGGATCATTCCACTGCTGATTCCCATCCCAACTGGTTCAGTGTTGTCTCTGGATCTCTGAACTCTCCTTCTTTCTGTTCAGGGTTGAGGCTGCTCTTTGCTGGAGAAATTCCTATAGCTTCAGATAATTTCTTGAGTCATAAAAAACAAGAGATGCTCTA
>PVLD010028232.1:0-19676 GCA_004027595.1 Dinomys branickii
TCCAGTGCAAATTCCCTACTATCTTATCTATAATTTGGTATTTCCTTTAATGTTTTTGTGTTAACTAATGTGAAGATAACTATGTAATACAACATCCAGTTCTAATTCCCTACTATATTCTGTATAACTTTGTATTTTCTGTATTGTTTATGGCTTTTCTGGTTCATATGTCTCATTCTTTTGTCTTTAAAATAAAATTAAAAAAAAAAAAAGAGAAAAAAAAAGAAGAGAAAGTAGGTAGAAATCTTAAAGACACAGGGGTAGGCAGAGAGTTCATGAACAAAAACCAAGGTGCACAGGAAATTCTTCAAAGAATCAATAACTGGGATCTCATCCTATTCAAAAGTTTTTGCATCTAAAAAAATCAACAGGAGCATAAAGAAAAAACCCACAAAGTAGAAAAAAATTTTAGACAATTGCCCCTCAGACAAAAGACTTCTATCTCAAGCATACAAAGAATTAAAAAAAAAAATCAGGCCCCCCCAAATTCAAAGACCCAATCCAAAAATGGGCATCTAAGATGAATACATACTTCTCAGATAAAGAAATACAAATGGCAAAAAAAAAAAAAGTTCAACGTCATTAGTCATTTGAGAGATGCAAATTAAAACAACACTGATATTCCATCTTACTCCACAAAGAATGGCTATCATCAGGAAATCAACCAATAAAAAATGCTTGAGGGGCTGGGGAAAAAGGATCCACTCTCCACTCTTGGTGGGAGTGTAGACTAATGCAACCACTGTGGAAATCAAAGTCTGGAGATTCTTCAGTAAAGTAGGATTACAGGAATTCAACCCAGCTAGTCCTAGGTATTTCTCCAGAACTAAAAACATCAAGATAACAGTATGTAATGCAACAACCATCATAAATTTTTCACCTTGTCTGAAATTCTGCATTATTTGTATTGTTTTTATGCTGTTCTGTTTATGTCTGTGTATTTGTTAATATGTTTTAGTTCTTTTATCTTTAAAAATAAAATAAAATGAAATGAACTCTACAGCAACCCATTTTTTTAAAAAATGAAAACATATAGCTAAAAAGCCAATGGAAGAATTAAAATACCTAAAAAGGCGGCAAGAAGTAGAGTGGGAAAGATGCTACACAAAAATAACCAGGTTTAAAAAAAAACCAGCAGACCTAAGTACATTGTATCAATAGATATATTAACTGTAACAGGACTAAAAAACTTCTATCGAAGTATAAATTATTTGATAAAGTTTGCATGTTTCTGTTTTCCTGAGAAACCACCTTGAAGGTATCAATAGGTAATATAATAACCATTGTGAATTTCTTACCACTTTGTCTGTAATTCACTATTGCTTGTATTGTTCTTATGCTATTTTGTAAATGGATGTCTGTTTATTAATATGCTTTCCTTCTTTTATTTTTTAAAATAAATTTTTTAAAAATGTAAAGATTGTTAGATAACAAAACAAAAAATCTCTCCAGAGAACATTTTCTTTCCTGCTAAGATTCACTTCAAATAAAAAGACCAAAATAGAGCCAGGTATGCTAGCATATGGCTATAATCCCTGCACTCAGGAGGCTGAGATAAGAGAATCAATGCAAGTTTGAGGCCAACCTGGGCTATAAAGTGAGCTCAAGGTCAGCCTGAACTGCATAGTGAAACTGTCTGAAAAAGACAAAAAGACACAAACAGGGTAACAGTAAAAGACTAAAAAGTTAACATGCATACAGTAAATAGAGAAGTGCTGCTGTGGCTGTTAATAGGAGACAAAAGACAAGAAAACCTTTTAATAGTGAAACAGTCAATGAAATTATACATTATGGAAAAACATAAACCTTGTAATAGAGCACCAAATCATATGGAGTAAAACTGATGAAAGTGAAAGACAAACTGGGATATATTCAGTCATGTTGGAGACTAATATACCAGTCTCAATAGCAGAAAAAATTATTAAACCAAAAAGCCATAAGCCAGTAAGCACACAGAAGATCCAAAGGACATGATCAACTACATTATTCTAACATTTATAGAATATTACACCCAACAGCAAGATACACAATGTTTTCAAGTATAATGACACATTCACTAAGATACATATGTTGAGCTTTATAACACAAGTTTAAGGTACTTAATGAAATACAAAGGACAATGTCCTAAACACAGGAGCATCGAATGAGAAATCAATTATAAAATGATACTTGCAAAATCTCCAAATTTGAAAAAACATATACTAAGCAATCCAAGACCGAAAAAGAAGTAACAAAGAACTAAATTACATGAAATAAGATATACAAAAATTTGCAGTAAAACTCTCGAAGATACAAGCATATGCAAAGGGAAGGACTTTCTGAATAGAAACCTAAAAAGTAACATCAACAATTAACAAATGGAATCATATTTGTTATGATTAAAAAACTGCAGACCAAAGAATGAAAAGACCACCTGCAGAATAAACAATTTTGCTAGCTATTCCTCAGACAGGACTAATATACAAAATATACAAGGAACTCAAAAACATTAGCCCCACCCAAAATAAACAACCCATTCAAAAAATAGTCAATTAAATATACTTTCTCAAAAGAAGATGTATAAATGCCAATGGGTATATGAAAAAGTAACTGCTATCTTTGGTCATTAGAGAAATGCAAATAATACTGAGACTCCATCTTAAGTCATAAAGAATGACTACCATCAAGAACTAAAAAAACATTAATCCCAGCACTTGGAAGCCTGAGGCAGAAGGACTGCCATGAGTTTCAGTTCCAGCCTAAGCAACATAGTTCAAGGCCAGTCTGAACACACAGCAAGATCCCGTCTTAAAAAAAAAATAAAAACAAGAACTAAAGAACAAAAATGCTCATGAGACTTGGTAAAAAAGAACCCTTCTACTTGCTGGTGGAAATGTTAACTAATACAAGCACCTTGGAAATCAGTATGGAGATTTCTAAGAAAACAAACAGAAACTCCATTTTATCTAACTAGAGTTCTTCTGAGTATCTTCCCCAAGTAGTTAAAAGACATCACCCATACTTACAGTAGGACAACTCACAAGAACTAACTCTTGGAAGCAGCCTGCATGTACAATACATGAATGGATAAAGAAAATGTGGTATATATACAAGATGAAGTATTAGCCATAAAGAAGTGTAGTCATTTGTAGAAAAACAGATGCATCCTGAGATCACAATTTTAAGTCAAATAAATCAGATACAGAAGGTTAACTATTACATGGCTTGTCTTACATGAGAAACCCAAAGTACATATACTTTAGGAGCAAAATAAAAGATGATATAAAAGAGGGAGACAGATGTTACAAAGATGGAAGGAGACAGGTGGAAGTAAAGGAAGAGAGAAAAAAGGATCGTGATGAGGTACGTGTATGTAGCAATTCCACATAATGAATGTATTTATTGTATATTGTAAACATATACTAATAAAAAAGAAAAAAATACTTGCAGAATGCAGCTAAAGCAGTGTCCATAGAAAAATTTATAATGTAAAATTCTTATACAGGATAACAAAAAGACATAATAAATGATTTAAGCTACTAATAGCAATTTTTGCTCATAGTAACCTGACAGATTCAGCTCATCTATTATCACATACCACAGGTAAGTTTCCTAGCTAGATTTTCTTTTTAGAAATACAACTGGTAGACCAGGCCTGGTAGCCCATGCCTGTAACACCAGCATTCTGGGAGGTTGAGGCAGGAGGATTCAAGTTAGACCTCAGCCTGGGCCACTTCGTGAGATCCTGTCAGAAAACTAGAAAATTATAAAAGGGCTGGGAACATAGCTCAACGTGAAGGACCTGGGTTGAAACCCCAGTAATAGCCAAGGGGGAGGGGTTACAACTGGTAATTATTTCAGTAATTATTGAGAGCATTTTTAAACACATAGTTAACATTCTTAGCAGATTCCATTTTTATACAGCCTCTTTATATTTACTAACATATCTAATCTTTATAATAATCTTTTGAGGTAAGTATTAGCATTACATCATTGTATAGGTAAAAAGTTACTTCATCTTAGGTATGAAGTCACTCACCATTAAGTAACAGGACAAGAGCTACAATACCTATTTGTAGAATTATTTCTATGCCACTGAGGGAAACTGACAAACACATGTAATTACTATATACATGTTTGTCTTTTCTTCCTGACAACACATTACATCTGAGAATACTTATCTAATCAGAGATAACATGTTTGTATCTACATTTACACATATTACTGAAGATATCAAAAATATCAATTATATCAAACAGGTTTTAACATTAAGAATTGAAGAGTTAGTTTAGTACTTGTGTTTTATTCCCCAAATAACCAGTCTCACTACAACAATAAAAACTTTCAAGAGAGGAAAGAGTGGCTTTTTAGTTTTTTTGGTAGTGAAATAAACAAGCACATATTTAAGAGACGAGAGAAGGACACTTCAATAATTAGAAAGCACTATTACAAAAGACTTGATTGCATACTCATTTCACATCTCTTCCACAGGAAGCTAGAACCATAACTGGGCTTGGCCAATCAACAGAAATGTGGCCCCTTGAAGGTCAAGTAATGATTACTGATTTTTTTATATACACTTTAGTGGACTGCATCCCACTGTCACATCAGGATTGCTTTGCACAATCGGGATTGATGACTGCACACCTAGATCACACACCTAGATTTCACTGTTGAGGCCTTGAGTTTCCAATGTCACAATCAAGTTATACAGAAAAAGTGTCTTTGTGACCAGGCCTTCCAAAACTCTCAGGCCCTGAAAATCAGAATTCTCTGGATAAACTTTGTAAATGTCCTTGTAGTTAGTAAGCCAGAGAGACAAAGAAAATTCTGTGTAATCTTAGACATACAGGAGGACTTAAAAAGCTCTAAACTCCTCAAAATATTTTCCTTAGTTCTCACTCTACATTTCTTTTTTTTTTGCTACAATAAACCATAGCCATTAATATAATCTACTAACAGATTTTATGGGTCCTTCTTTGGTGAATTAGAAAAGGTGTGAACTTGATTTCTTAAAAAACTGCAATATAACTATAGACAGCAAGGTAAAAAGGGAATAAAAGTTTTACAACATATGCTAACAACAATTACACAAATATATGTATGAATAGAATATACATTAATTCATTGTATGAAATACATTAATAAATCCTTATTTAGGGGACTTTGGAGAAATCTTCACAGGAGAACTTACTATCTAAATACCACTTACATTATTTTGGGTATTATAAATAGCCTAAAGATACACTATGCCATTTTGTATAAGGGACTTGAGCATTCATAGATTTTACTATCTGTGGGCCTCCTGAAACCAATCCCCTACAAATACCAAAGGATGGATGACTGTATGCATTCAATAACTCAGTACTGGACTACTTTGAAACTCCTTGAATTTGGTGCTTGATGCATTCTGGAATGAAAATTCTGTACTGGCACGGTTGTTTGGCACTTGATGCACAAGTTAGAATTTGTCTCTGTTAGCTGCCTTGTGAGTGGCTACCCTATCTAGCCAACACAATTTATTTGGCACTCTTCAGGTACCCAGGTACCACTGTGTTCCTTAGCTAATTAAGTATGACTAAGCAATAATAATTTCATAGCCTTTCAGATTTCCTCTAGTTTTAGAATGTTATAACGTACAAGTAGATTTGGCATAGAAAAAAGGAGTTAGCCAAAGGTTATTTTGAAAACAACACCTCAAGAATTACAGACTGCTTCATATGAGTTTCTATCTGCTAAGAGTCGCATAAAGTAAAAAGGTTAACAAGAATTACTATGTCGGGGCTGGGGGTATAGCTCAGTGGCATAAGCGCTTGCCTGGCAAGCGCAAGGTCCTGAGTTCGATCCCTGGTACCGGGAAAAAAAAAAAAAAAAGAATTACTATGTCTAGTCCGGGCATGGTGGTGCACACCTATAATCCCAGCACTCAAGAGGCTGAAGCAGAAGGATTGCCATTGGTTCGAGGCTGGCTTGGGCTACATACCGAGTTCAAGGACAGCCTGAACTGCATAGCAAAACCCTGTCTCAAAAGGACCAAAAAAAGAAAAAAAAAGATTACATTTTCAAAATCCAATAATCTTATATTAATGAAGGTACCTGCCAACAAATATAGAAACTGTATTTTTACCCCAAAAACCCCAGCCAACAACAGGAAGCACATACATCTTTCCTTAATGGCTTATTATGTAAAAAATTCTTGTTATATTTATTATTCACACCCTTAACTGACATATATTCAAAGCTGAGACTTTACTATTTCAGATAATTCACTTTAACAGGTAAGATACTTCGCTAACGTACTTGTATGTGCTTATGTCATATAGTACAATACAAACTAAGTATTTTAGATTCTAAAAACTGTAAAGTATGGAGTAATACACAATGTTTTAGATTTTCTAGAATAACTTGCTGGGTATTATTACACTTTATTAGATTTTTGTACTTTTAATTTTTCTTCAATTGAAAGTATATTAAGCTTTTATAGTCACTTAATAGCATTTGTATATACATATATTTTTTATATATGTAATAGTATACATAATATAGTATAGTATTAGTATATATACAATAAATTTCAGCAAAAAACTCCAAACTGCAGTTTAATAGAACTTTTTCGCAATGATGAAACTATTCTATAACTATGTTGTCCAATAATGAAGTCATTAGCAAAATGTGGCTTTTAAAGTTAAAATAGGTTTATTTTAACCAATGATTTGTTTTCAATTAAATTTAAATAGCTACAGGTCTCTGGGAACAGCTCTGTAAGAACCACTATGTATAAAATGATAAACTACAGCCATTACAACGCTTGTTTTCATGAGCTGAAAATGGTACCTAGTTTATCAAAACCAAAATAAAAGAAAATAGAAAACAAAAATATCAGCAAGGAATATAAATATCAGGAAGGAAATAAAGACATTGATAAATTCTTTGTTTAATTTCAAGTTTACTTTGTAAAATTAGACTTCCTGTAGATTTTCACCTAGAAATCACTTATAATACTGGTTTGGATCACCCGAATCGCACAAAAGGTAAACATGTAAAATTTGCTGAGTATTCTGGTATGTGCCTAAAGTCCCAGTTATTCAACAGACTGTGGCAGGTCACCTGAGCCCAGGACTGTAAGGCCAGACTGGGCAAAATAGCAAGAACCCCTATATCAAATAAATAAACAAATACATAACCACAATATGTACTTCTTTTATACCATGTGTCTTCTAGAAAAATACCTCAGGCTGGGGATATAGCTCAGTGGAATAAGCGCCTGCCTAGCAAACGCAGGGCCCTGAGTTCGATCCCCAGTACCGCCAAAAAATAAATAAATAAAGAAAGAAAAATACCTCATACAGTGTTACACAAGTTTAATTTTAATATTACAAAACTTTAAGTCTGTAAGATAAAATATTATAAAAGTTTGTATGGATCTACAAACATAGTGTATGTATCTAGCTTTAGTCCAAAAGTCATGATTTTAAAGGAAAAAGTCATAATTATTAAGACCTTATTTTTAAATGTCATTTACTTGTGCCTGACATACTCAAGACTAGAAATAATACTTGAGTTTCTCTAAACAATCAAAGGAAAGGAAGAAAATAAATATTAACAACCTCGTTATAAATCTACTACACCTAGGGCAATGCAGAAGAATTAGGAAGAGCACTGTTAATACAAGAAAATAGCAGTTATTCAATTATTGGGACGTTAAGATTTAATGAAAAAGTAACAAGATGGGTCAAATGCTAATAAATAAACTATCAGATAAAAGCTTTCTTCCCCAAAAGTCTACCTTTGAGGAAACTAACATGATGAGGGGCGTGGGCAAGCAGGCGCGGGACAGCATGAGGGCATGCCACACAGCCACTCTCGAAAAGAAGGGCCTGGAAAAGTTTAAGTGATGCAGACTGAATCTCTCCAGTACACATGATAGCAAATCAACTTTCAATTATATAATCCAACCAATCAGTAACATAATCAACTAATATTATTTCAGAAAAATAGCAGGCAAAGAAATTCAACTCTTGCCGAGCATTACAGAGAAGCTGTGAGAACACATTTGGACTGTTGTTTAAAAAAACAGTAGTTTTCATTTCAGCAGAGACTACTGATGAAAATCCATTGTTCTTTGGGCTTAATTAGAATTTTACTTTGAAGTAAAAGGGAAAATCATTACCTGTGCTGTGCTCTCAGCTGCTTTCTTATTAACAGAAGCATCTACTGGTTTGTTTGTCTGGTTTTCTGAGAAGGAAAAAAAAGCCATTTTAAAAAACCATCTACGGTACATAAAAGATTAGGCTGCTATGCATACAATAATTTGGGTAATTTACTCCAACTATTTTTCTGTCAGTATATATAAATGGATTCTCTCAGAGATCGCTGTGACATCTCATAGCTTTTCCTTCAGAAAGGCAAATTTACAATAAGAAGAAAAATCTTCACTTGCTGATTGACCCAAGCAATTTACATTCTATCCCAAGGAACACCTTGGGAAAATAATTTAAAATAGACATAATGTTCGCACTCTAACATGAGAAAAATGGCTGAACAAAATATAACCCTCCCATACTACAGTATGCCCCTTTAGAAAAAAATTCTATTTTTCAGTAGCTCAATTGCAGATTACTTTTTATTTACCCATTTTTCACTAATTTGTATTGTTAATGGTTAAAAAAAAAATTATTCTAGATAGAACAGCATAAAAAAACCCACATATATTTCAGCCCCAATTTTTAAAGGGGTAGTGGGGAAAGGTATTAAATCATTAAATTTTATCAAATATGCCTTTTCCTCTTTGGTAGTACAGCTAATTACATTACCAAGAGTCTAGTTGAAAGACTATCTTTTTTTCTAGAGATAAAATTTTCAAAATAAGGCATTCCTTTGATTTCTAAATCTTTGAAACAGAGGAAACCATATTTGTTTAAACAAATATAAAACCATCTTTCCGTAGCATATATATAATTCTACATTTTAAAAATCAAGTAAATATTCACTTGTTAAAGGAGGTATCCTAGGGAAAGGGAGTGAACAGAAAGCCCTTAACAATTTGCTGCATCATTTAAATTCTTTATGTAGGAAGACTATATTAATTTTTCAAACAATTATTATTATTTAATATGAATGAGCATGTGTTTTGGCCTTTGAAGTTCCTAGAGACTATTTAACATAAAACTAGTTCCAAGTTAGTGATCCTACATGCTGGAGTGTTATCACTAAAATATACTAGCAATATTACAAAACATTTTTATATGCAATGTTAAAAAACACTCATTTAGACTTTAAAGTGGTAAGTAGAAAAAGGAGCTTTGTTTCTCTTTTCTGTTGTAATATTCTCACACAAAAATTCCTTAAGATTCAGGCTGCTTATTAAAATGTCACACATGCATTTTCAAAAAATATAGTTCTGTTACATAACACGATTCTGACTTGTCTCAGGGCAAATAAGTTAATTATAAAACTGTAGCAATATTTATTTTAGATTTTCAATTATTATGCATCCTCTATTATAGATCCTTTGTGTGAATTAATGTAACATTTTACAGTTTCACAACATCTTTTTCCTGTTCTTCTAGTATAGTATCTACCTTAGATGACTTCTGAAAGTAAAAACAGCAATTTATCAATGAATTAACAAAATTGGTCAAGGTGTGAAATCAAATTGTAACTCAAAATCCTAATTTAGGGCATATCTCTATCTTGTTATCCTTCAAAAATTATTTCATGTAATAAAGGTCACTCTTAACCAATACTACATTTTTATCATGTTCACACAAATACTTTACAGGATGAGTATAAACCTGTACTATTCCCTCAGTAGGTCTGCATAACTGCTATATGAACAAAAGGGGAAGTCAAAATCTTCATTCAACTCTGTCACTGAAGAACTCAAAGGAAATTAACACTAGAGTTTTGCTTAAATTCTTATTTTCATATACTCTTGAAATGCGATGTTTAGTATAAATGAATTCTATGTAACTCTCCCCACAATCAGGATTTCCTTTAAGTCTACCTTAGCAAATGGTACTAGCACTTAAGACTTAACAAAGTCTTAAGAAACCTAAGTATCGTGTGCGCGCGCGCGCGCGTGTGTGTGTGTGTGTGTGTGTGTGTGTGTTTGAGACAGAGTTTCACTATGCAGTTCAGGATGGCCTTGAATTCACATTGTAGGGACTGAAATCAAACTCTCAGCAATCCTCCTGCCTCAGCCTCCCATGATGGATTACAGGCATGTGCCACCATGCCCAGCCTAAGAAACCTAAGTATCTTTAACATTTCCCTGACCATTTCATCTTTTGTGAAAAAATTAGCAAGTATTCCCAATCCTGACTTCTTTAAACTTTTATACCACCACTTCTTACCTAGTTCACTGCACGTACCTCCTAAGTTTCCTCCCTAATTCCATTCTTGGCCCTTCCAAACCATTTTTCTACATTGCAGCCACTATTGTCACCTCCTTTCCCACCTTTTGTTCATCAGCTCATATCAGTCCAGACCGCCCATGTCCTCTCATATCTTCTCAATGTCTTAATGTTTATCTATAATTATTCAGTACACAAATTCCCTATTTGACTGCAAGCACAGGACTACTCTATACATTTCTCTGTATCTGCAAAACCTTAGAACAACACAGGCAAATCAATTATTTCCTCAGTGAAAGAAATAACTACAATTTGAGTCATAAATTTCCAAAACAGCCCCAGGAGGACATTTACTTCACTATAAACAGAAAATACTTAGATTCCCTAATATAATGAACTACAATAAAATATATACAAATATATATGGCTATACAGCATATTCTTTAAGTAAATAACACCTAAGTTGGAAAATTAGGGATACAAAGTGTCAACTTTCATATCCTGTAAGTTTGCCACTGAGTGTTACCTTAGGTTTTTAGAAGAATAAACAACCAAACACCTATTTAATGTAATTTATGACACACATGAAGTTAGGCATGATCAATGAATGGATACTCTTATAAGAATTTAGTCTAACATTATAAAAACATACAAAATTGTCATTAAATTTACTTACCATATAATAATTTATTTCTTAGCTGAAACTTAAATGGAATTGAAAATAAAGATCTGTAATCTAATGTATATATGAATGTACTGTACATGCTAAAACATAAAAATTTATACTCTGGTTTCTCTTCAGATCATATAAATCTTTCACCTTTTTTAAAATATAAAAATTTACCTCAAAAGTAGAATGTTACAGTGAGATTAATCATTATGAAAACTATTAATCATATACAGCAAATAAATTCATAAGAGTGACACATTACTATTAAGAGTACATCAACTGAATACTTTTGGAAGATACTCTCTTAGTGCTGTTGAATGATATTAAAATTTTTCAGAGAACACTTAGATGATATTATAAATCTGGTAAAGTGGTTAGGCGACAGGCATTCAAAATATAAAGAAAATATTCTGAACTTTGTGGTTTAAGAAAATACTATACTGTATCGTGGAGTACATCTTATAAGATCAGGAATTAAAAACATTGTGAACTTCACTTCAAAACTTCATAAGGAGGACAAATTACAAAATCAAATTAAAACAAGGCCCATTGTAAATCATTTGACACATTAAAAAACACTAAAATTAAAAGAAAAAGAAAGTGGAGAAAAATGGAATGCCCCAAAATCTTGTCCTCTGATCTCCGTGAAAAACAGGACTCTCCCTGTGCACTGCAAACTGAAACAGGAACTATGGAATGATGTGAAATTGGCTAATGCTAACACTGTTGCTGTGTTATACAAACGTTTCAATTATAAGCAGTATTAATAGTAGCTGCATTTTCATACAGAATGTGTTTACTCTTACTTCACGTTCATTATATGAGGGTGATATTCGGCTTTAGCCTAATATTAATTTTGATCACTATTCATTTAGTTCCTGGATAATTCCGTGAAATGCCATCACTAAAATAGTGATAAATACAAAATATATGAGTTAGCACATTAATTACATGACAAATAAAAAATAAGGAGTGTTAAGTCTCCTTGTAAAGTAACTTTATTGCCCAGCACGCATGAGGCCCTAGGTTCTATTCCCAGAAGTACAGAAAACGAAAAAAAAAATTTTTAACTTTGTATGTTAAAATGCTTCTTGCATTTCATGGTCACATTACATCAGCAAGAAAAATACTGTAGAAATTTCATTATATACATGATCCCACCCATTCTAGTTTGGCTTTCTAAAAGCAGTTGGGATAAATGCAAAGTGAGAAACGGAAAAAAGTAAGTTCAAGAACGCATACCAAATGTGCCCTTCTAGCAAAAGAAAGACACAGGCTTCTGCAACCCTAAATACAGGTACATCAGGCTCTCTTTTTTTCATTACTTCTAAGTAAACACGAACATTCGGCTATCTTATGGGGGGGGGGGGAGGCAGAAAACAAGAAATCAGATACTTTGTATTAAACCAGAAGTGGAAGAATCTGTTTTTCAGTTGGTCAAAGTTAGAAGACATGAGCAATGAATGCACAATAGACCCCCCACTGAGTAGGGACGACTGGTGCTTTCTGTGGTTTTCTTATAAGCACACAGTATCTCAGCTAGAAACTTAAAATAGGGGCCACAGATACAGCTCAGTGGCACGAGTGCCTGTCTGGAAGTCCTAAGGTTCAAATTCCAGTATCCAAAAAAACCCCTTAAAATGTACTTATTTTATTTAGAGATATCTAGCAAACCTATAATACAGTTCATAATGCTGCTATAAAGCCTAAATTAAAAACTTACAAAAATTAGGAGAACTAAAACATAAAATAAAATGCACCACATTTCTCACTCAAAATAAACCCCTTTCAGAGTGGGCAGACAGACAGGAGGAGGGACACAATTCAGTGAGGAGCATCAAACACAGGTAAGATAGGAGAACTCTGACTTTCTACTGCACAGAAGAGTAACCTCACTGTGTAAAACAACCTACGATGTATTGCAAAATGACGAGAAAAGTATGAAATTCCCAATTCATAGACATGATTAACCTGTAAGCTATGTGTGAGAGCACATGTCTGCAATACCAGAGCTCTGGGAGGCTGAAGCAGGAGGATCGCAAGCTTGTGCCTAACCTGGGCAATCTAGTGAGACCCTTTCTCTTTCAACAAAAAAAAAGTGGACTGGGGATGTAGCTCAGTATGGAGGCCCTGAGTTCAATACCAAGTAAAACAAAAATAAAAATTAAAACTAAAAAAATTAACCTCTGAAGAGATAAAACTGCTTATTCCCCTGCTTTATTATACAGTGCATACATGTATCAGATTATCACAATGTATCCCATAAAAGACGTACAACTATGTCTCAATAAAAAACTCCCTCAAACTTTAATTTTAAAACATCATTTCTCCTAGGTATCTAGAAAATTGCTAAAAATAATCTTAAGGAAATTCTATTTACTTTGCTCTTGTAATAATACTTGCCACTTTAAAAAAGGTTGACTTATGTAAAAACCATTAACACACTTCTATTTCTATTACTAAACCAATCTGATGACTTACCAATTCTTGGGGTAGTAGTACTGTTTTGTTCCACAGAAGACGAAGTGCTAAAAGCAGAAATTGGAATTTTCATCTGTATAGGACCTCGAGTATTCGCTGCGCTATACAGTCCTGATGGGCCCACTGCAGGTAAAGAAGTCCTTGTGGCTTGCACAATAGAGTGTGCTGTCGGAACAGCCTGTACAGCAAGTGTTGTTCCTAATGGTGCAGCACTGGCAGGAGAGTTCCTTTGAATACTAGGACTGGGCACAGAAGGAACGTTGTTTGGTTTAGAAGGATTTGGCAAGGATGGCAAGGATACTGGGTTTTTGGTAAGACCACTCACTGTAGGTGGGCTTTGCACAGAAATAAACTCAACACTGCCAGATGGCTGATTGGTTACTAAAGTCCCTGGATGGCTCTGTAGGAGCTGAGGCTGGGACGATACTGCGACAGGAACATGCAAAATCACTGGCAAAGGTTGTAACGAAATTGTAGGTTGAGGATTTCCAGTAGGCACCTGAGTAGTTGCAACTACTGTAGCTGTATTGGGTGCAGGAAGAACAGGGGTTGCTGTTTGAGAACCCGTGCTCGTTGGATTTTGCAATTTAGGTTGACTAGTGACAACTGCTGAAGGAGTAACAAGATTGGCTGATGACACTGTAAAGAAGAAAAAACAAGACTTAAAACAGTTACCATAAGTTATGACTTAACTATAATGACACATGTAAATTCGTTGTTACATACAGTAAAGCCTTTCACAATGAGTATTTTCATAGGTTTAAATTCTGGTAATTCTTACAATTATATTTTTAAAAACATCTTTGTATGTACACATGTATATTATGAGACTGGCACATGATTTAACAGTAACATGGAGGACTGCTATCTCAGCATCAGCAACTGTCTTTGAAAATCACCACAGTCACTTCAGAATAGCTAACTGGGACAACAAATAACACTAAAAGCCAATGAAATAAAAACACACATATTTCTGGAACATTAAAAATATTGTAAGTGGCTTACAACAGGACCAATAAAAAATATTAATAGGAACTCTAGAAAGAATCTTGACCATTAATGAGTAGCAGATAAACTTAGACATTATAGCTTATCACTGGGATCATGCGAAATCTGTGTACGTGGATTGAGTTCTACTGAATTCACTATGAAAGGAACTAATAAGTTGGGGATCCCTCTACTGACACTCTTTTGATATGAGATGATATAGAAAATAACCATGAAGAGTACAGACATATTAAGAAATGGGAAAGTAGGGAAAATAAAAATGCTATTTGTAGTTAGTTTGATTTATACTAATTGTGATTCTACTCCTTGTGTTCATCCTCCCTGAAACAAGTTGGGACATAAGTAACTAAATTTCTTCTTCATTTATGTATACTCTTTCCAAAATCACAGGTGAACTAGGCCAGAGTAAGGTCCAGGCAAACACCTGTGTTTTCCTGAGACTCTTACAGAGAGTTTGCAAAGTCAAAACTATTTTCACTGTATGGACATTTCTACTGACGAAGCAAAAGCAACAGTGAGAACTGCAGACACCCCACTTCAACAGTCCTTGAGCAGTAGGAGAAACCTTCCAAGACCGAGTGGGTGCCTAAGAACACAAATAGCACAGAACTCTACAAACCCTGTATCTTCTCCTATACACTCAAGTGTTGCTTAACAAGGATGCTCTAAGAAATGCATAGTTCAGCAATTTCACTGTGGTATAATTACAAAGTACATTTACACCAACCTAGATGGTGTAAGTTAATTCACTTAATGCGAACTGATCAAGAAACACAGTAGATGAGATTTATGAGGCTACTGCTGGCATAACACAGCAAACTATTTTATAGCAAACTTAAAATACGGAATGTATTTTAAATAGCAGTAAACCTATAGCAAATATATAAATTAATAACACATTTGGTTATTATTTAGAATTATGTATTGAACACAATTCTGTGTGCTGTATTTTATAAACAGTGTTGTAGACTTGTTCATATCAACATAAAACTCATGAGTAATGTGCTGAACTATATCGCAATAGCTACAACGTTACCAAGTGATAAGAATTTTCGGCTCCATTACAATTTTATGGAACAACTGTCTTACATATAGCTCATTGTTGACTGAAATGCTATTATGCCGTGCATGATTGTATATACACTTCTATGATACAGTTAAATTTATAAACTAGGCATAGTAAAAGGCATAGTAAAAGATAATAAATATGTAGAACAATTTTAACAATATACTATAATGAAATTTATGAATTATTCTTGGAATTTTTCCTTTAATATTTGACCACAACAGTTAACTGAAATTCTGGAAAATGAAATGATAAAAGGGTGTACAAAAAAATCAAGGTGGTGTGGTGGCACCATACTATCACCACATTCTTCATTACCCTATGCTTTTAGTTAAAAACAAAGTCTATTTCAGTTAAAAATATCCATAACGAAGCAGTAAAAACCATTAATTTTATTATATCTCAACACTTGAGTAGGCATTCTTAATGCTCTGTGAAGAAATAGGTAGTGTGAAAGAAATAGGTGATATGAAAACAAAACACACCTGCACACCGAAACAGGGCACCTAACACAGAAAGAGTGCTTCGTATGGGGCTGAATTCTGTTCATATAAGTCAGCCAAATTAACATAGGGAAACAAACTCTGCTGTGGCGGCTGTAATCCCAGCACTTGGGAGGCTGAGCCAAGACAATCATGAGTGTGCAACCAGTCTAAGCCAAGACCCTGTCTCTCTCCTGTCTCCCCGCAAAAGCAACGGACTGAAAGTAGATAAAGATTTAAGCCTATAGCTATCTTTAAGTGTCCTAATATCTTAAGCAAAACAAAGACTACTCATAAAAATGACAGCCAGTATTTCACTGGTATTTTTTTGTCAGGGAAGGCACCAGGAATCAAACTCAGGACCTCAGGCTTGCCAGGGAAGCACTGCACCACTGGGCTAAATATCCGTCCCATTAGTATTTTTAACCCTGAAAATTGTAGTTATTTTTCATTAAGGAATGTTGTCTGTTACCCCTTACAGGTTTATTAGCAATCTTAAATGAATAAATTTCCTTTGAATTTTTTAACTTAAATTGATAGTATAAATTGGTGTAATTCATAAACAAAAGAACATTGGGGTTTTTAATTTTTAAGGCTATAAACGGATCTAGAGACTAGAAACCTTGAGAAATAATCAGGAATTTACTATCTATATTCTAATGTATACTATTTTTGACCCCAAGTTTTTAGTAATATTTTGTACTTAAACCAATAAGCTCAGTTTTCTAGACCATTTCAACCTCTAAAGAATGTGCGAACCAAAGCCTTAATATCTAAGAAAAAACGTTTTCTGTTAAAAATGTTACCTGTATTCACAGGAGTTTGAAAAGATGGTGGCGCACTCTCACCTACATTTCTTTTGGACTCCAACATCTGTCTTACTGTGCTTGCATTTCTACGAAATATACACATACAAATAATCAATGGATATGCCATTCTGGGGAAAACTATTGATATACAGAAAAAGCACTGGCCTATAGCAGAAAAGCAGTGACTAGATTTGGGTTTTACAATCCCAAACCATGAGCAAACACAACAAAGCACAGATGGCACGCAGATTTCTAAGTGCAGGGGTCTATGGCATTAGGGAATAGTCTTTCTTTTATATTCTAACATTATTAATACTTAAGCTGAAGACCAAATGAAGGTTCTAATATAACACAGTCTTTTTACACCTGAAAAGCATTTGTCGGGGAAGGTACCAGGAATTAAAATTAGGACCTCAGGCTTGCCAGGGAAGCACTGCACCACTGGGCTACATATCCACCCCATTAGTATTTTTAACCTTGAAAATTGTAGCTATTTTTCACTAAGGAATGTTGTCTGTTACACCTTACAGGTTTATTAGCAATCTTAAATGAATAAATTTAAGATTGCATTTCTCCATTATTTGAGAATCGTACTCATGATGGGAGGTTAAAGAACTACACAGCAATGAAAGTCTTACAATAAATTGACAGAAGTAATATCCATAGATTAACAATGTAAGAAAGCAAAAAAAAAGGAAATATTCTCAACCCAGTATAACAGTATCTCTATATAAATATATGATTACAAGATTTTTCTACCAAATAAAGACAAGCAGAACCTTATAATTAAGAACCAGAAAAACCGATTACAACCCTCACCTGTAGGCCATGTTATTATTGCTGATGGTATCGCTTGCAGATTTTCCAGGTGATACAGGTGGGTTTGGTGGATTCTGGGAAGAGGAAATAACCCAAATAAAAACAAAAGCCAATATGTGGAAATTTAAAAAATAAAAAGAGTTACAAATGATTTTTGCAGTATACAACCTACTACTTATGTCATAGAAAATAATACAAGTTGAGACAAGAATTTGAAATCCTGCCATTGTCACTTATCAGTTGTATCTTAATTATTTACTGTTAAAGACAACTACTTATCATTTAAAAGGTGAATACAGTAATTCCTACAGTTCAGTATTCTTGTAATGATTATATAAAACTAAAATGTGAAAATGGCTCACAAGCTGACATATGTAGCCAACATAGCACCACAAATTTAATACATAAGCAATATCCAATGTTGCAAATCAAAAATTATTATTGTTAAGAATTTGTTTTCTAAAATTCTACCTGCCATTACATGACTTCAATAATTACAGTTAGTGATGTCACGATTGTAAGTTGCAATAATAAAACTTATTTCAGCCTTTTCCCCAATCAAGGAATACAGAAATGGAATTACAACATCTATCTATTAATTACCATCATTTAGAATTCCACCATTTACCATTAATTTATTTCTTAAAATGAGAACAATGCTGAGTGCGGTGGAACACAACTGTAATCCCAGCACTTTGAAGGCTGAAGCAGGAGAAATACTACGCATTCAAGGCCAGCCTGGGCTACAAAGTGAACTCAAGGCCAGCCTGAACTGCATAGCAAGACTGTCTCAAAAAGAGCAAAAAAAAAAAAAAAAAAAAAAGAGAGAGAGAGAGAGAGAGAGAATAAGTAAGTCTCCTTGAGACTGAGTGTAAAAATACTACCTATTAAGCCAGAGGTGACAAGTACTAAATATTACATGAAGTGGATGCCACCAACTACTCTCCTCAATAACAAATGTATTTCACTACTTCTTATAAAATAACCTTATCAGTATAGTGTTGTATTTGATATGTATGTGTATAGACAAGACAAAAGATAGTTAATATAAACTGCTATATAAAGGTATTTTTAAAAACCTATCAAGACAAACACTGAAGCAAACAGAAAAAGCATAAAATAATTTATAGTGCTAATGAAAAAAAAATTGAAGGCGTTGGGGTAAGGACTCTAACTTTGAGCAGGTTTTTGAGTAATTATATTCAAAATGGTTAAGATAAAAGAAATGACTACTTCAGGGATGTCTCTTTCCTGTTGCTGATGTAACACACGCAAGGATAATGCTTATTTTGGCTCACGGTTTTAAATCCAAGGTCAGCAGGCTGTGCAAAAAGGAGCACACTTGAAGAAATGCTGACCGGAAGCAGTGTGAGCAAAGGTTCCAGCTAGGGCCCCCCTTCTAAACGAAACACAAGTCGGCTACAGCACCTCCACGATCCAAGCCTCTTCCAAAAGCCCAGTCTCTGAACACATGACCCTTTTAAGGGACAATGTAGATCTAAATCATTGGAGAAAAAAAGGCATAGAGAATAAAACAACTGCTTTGAATATGGAAAGGAGTTATTTGATAAATGACTAAATTTTCTGGCTGGTAAAATCTGCAATATGGTAGAATAGGAAGCTGCAAGACACTCCTTTGATGGGGACAGTGACTTGACAATGTAAGGACCAGACTGCCTTTGTGAGACTTCTAAAACTGAGACTGTAGCACCCTTGGCAAGAACAAGACCAAAAAGAGACACCGTGGAAAGAGTAGGAAAGCATGTTCATTTACCTATCACACCCAATTAACTTCCAAGTACAGAATGCAAAAGTAAGGGTTCTCCACTAAGAAGGAAAGAAAAGAAGAGAACTTGCATCCAATTTGTTTGACAGGACATTCAAAGCCCTAGTTTTTATCTCATCCAACTCAGACACTTGGCTTGCAATGCAGGCTGTGATTGTGGCATACATGATACTTTGGAGCCTCCAAGACTAAAGAAAGAACTTTCAGCTTGCTACATCACT